>OY282558.1:419586326-419877869 GCA_958295665.1 Tipula vernalis
TCATTATAACATTTGTTAAGGTTTAAGGTTTAAGGTTTAAGGTTTAAGGTTTAATGTTTAAGGTTTAAGGTTTAAGGTTTAAGGTTTAAGGTTTAAGGTTTAAGGTTTAAGGTTTAAGGTTTAAGGTTTAAGGTTTAAGGTTTAAGGTTTAAGGTTTAAGGTTTAAGGTTTAAGGTTTAAGGTTTAAGGTTTAAGGTTTAAGGTTTAAGGTTTAAGGTTTAAGGTTTAAGGTATAAGGTTTAAGCTTTAAGGTTTAAGGTTTAAGGTTTAAGGTTTAAGGTTTAAGGTTTAAGGTTTTAGGTTTAAGGTTTAAGGTTTAAGGTTTAAGGTTTAAGGTTTAAGGTTTAAGGTTTAAGGTTTAAGGTTTAAGGTTTAAGGTTTAAGGTTTAAGGTTTAAGGTTTAAGGTTTAAGGTTTAAGGTTTAAGGTTTAAGGTTTAAGGTTTAAGGTTTAAGGTTCAATGGTTAAGGATTAAGGTTTAAGGTTTAAGGTTTAAGGTTTAAGGTTTAAGGTTTAAGGTTTAAGGTTTAAGGTTTAAGGTTTAAGGTTTAAGGTTTAAGGTTTAAGGTTTAAGGTTTAAGGTTTAAGGTTTAAGGTTTAAGGTTTAAGGTTTAAGGTTTAAGGTTTAAGGTTTAAGGTTTAAGGTTTAAGGTTTAAGGTTTAAGGTTTAAGGTTTAAGGTTTAAGGTTTAAGGTTTAAGGTTAAAAAGCTCGAAAAGCAGTTAAGCTCGAATGTAAAAATCCTGGAATATACTAATGTTTCTTGGGTGATTCGGTATTATCGGATACATTATTAAAAATTCCAAATTCATTAACATTTAAATTTTACAAATAATGTTTTTTTAAAACTTCGACAATATGTACATTTAAAATTAGAGATGTTGTTAGAAAAAACGGTTGCCATACACCTTAGTTGGATAGAAGTACTGATTTAAATAAACAAGTCTTCTCTTATAGGTTAAAATTATCAAATACAAATTCTTGGATATTTGTTTTTACTCGCAGAGTGGTCGGATGGTCGGATTTAAAAAAAAGGTTAATTTAATGAAATGATATCATATTCCCAAAAATAAAATCCCAGAAACAGCCAAATAAACATTCATCATTGAAAGGGAAGGCCCCATTAAATTTTTGTTGGGATAGTGCTAAAACCTCGCAAAATCAAAATATGGAATAAACAAAATATCGAATAAAATTTTTGATTCAGTTTCACAATATATAATTTTAAAATATCGCCACAGATAAGAATAGACAGATGTGAATCTTGTATGGGCTATATTTACATTCCAAATTTCAATACCAAATTCCAATCCAATCTGTTTAGACCAGGACGGATACATAATTTACATTTCTATCCCTTTTTATCCTTTTTACCCATGACTATTTTTATTACATCAAAACAAATGTATACAAACGGAACCCAAAAACGGAATGCTTAGTATTTGTTTTGATGTAATAAAAATAGTCATGGGTAAAAAGGATAAAAAGGGATAGAAATGTAGATTATATATATGTACGTCCTGGTCTAAACAGATTGGATTGGAATTTGGTATTGAAATTGGGAATGTAAATATGGCCAATACAAGATCCACATCTGTCTATTCTTATCTGTGATATAGCTGAAAAATTTCTCGAATTTTTTTATTTTGAAACACAAAAAATTAAATCTAAAATATTTTCTTGAATTTAAGTAGAAAATATATTTTTTGGGATGGGTTGGGTATAATATCTCGACAAACGTCATATCGAAATCACAATCTCAAAATTGAAATCTCGAATTTCCAAATCCCGAATTTCGAAATATCGAAATTTTAAAATCTCTAAATCAAAATCTCGAATTATCTCGAATCCCGAATAATTAATATAATTTTGGACTTAATTCGTTGGGTTAGTATGGTATCGACGAATGTATTGGAGCGAATTGCGGTTTCGTGATAAATTGATTAATGCTGCGTCAACATTGCCGACACAGATCAAAGCAATTGTATTGCTCATATCGCTTCTACTGATTGTTGTACCACAAATGTTTCAAATTATTTTGTGGTTGGCTTAATTCGTTGGGTTAGTATAGTATCGAAATTCTAAAAATGTCCATAAAATTGAATTTTCATTTATTTTGAACAAAACATTTTTCCTGGATTACTTCTTTAGTAATTTCTAGATTTTTTTCGAGATTTTTTGTTTTCTGGATTTTTAATTTTCCATTATTCTGGATCTTAAAATTTCTGCATTTTTTTTTTCAAGCAAATGTAGTGATCCCCAAAATTATATTAATTATTCGGGATTCGAGAAAATTCGCGATTTTGATTTGGAGATTTTAAAATTTCAATATTTCGAAATTCGGGATTTTGAAATTCGAGATTTCGATTTCGAGATTGCGATTTCCATATGATGTTTGTCGAGATATTATACCCAACCCATTTTTGCTACCTACAATATGAAAACAAAAGGAATGAATGTCGAAAGGTCGAACGCCAAAAGACCGAGTGGGTCGGAAAGCCGAATGTCGAAAGCCCAATTATCGAAAGACCGAATGTATCGAAAGGTAGAATGTCTAATTGTCGAATGTGTCGAAAGACCTAATGTGTCGAAAGGCCCGATGTCTAAAGGCTGAACGATTCGATCGACCGAATGTCCAAAGGCGGAATGAAATTGCCGTGTGGAAGGGCCGATTGAGTCGAAAAGCCGATTTTTTTTTAAACTTTCGTTCACTTAATTTATTGAAATCAATGTTGAAAACCATGGAAATTATTTCTTATTGTAAAATGATTTAAATAAATTGAAAATTCATGCTAATAAATCCGCAGTATGAAGTATATTAATGTGATCAAATTTTGCCGAAAAAATGTGGTAATTTTTGTGTTTTTTTTTTTCAGTCTTTCGATATTCGACCATTCGACCCATTCGGTCCTTCGACATTCGGCCTTTCGGCCTGCCGAATGTCGATTCTGCCGAAATTATTATTTGTAGTGATGGTTCGGGATTCGGCTAGATTCTTCAAGATTTTTCAACCCTAAAAAATGTATGAGGTTATCTTGTATTTC
Source organism: Tipula vernalis (assembly GCA_958295665.1). Classification (NCBI taxonomy): domain Eukaryota; kingdom Metazoa; phylum Arthropoda; class Insecta; order Diptera; family Tipulidae; genus Tipula; species Tipula vernalis. Next base: position 419,589,369 of record OY282558.1, read on the forward strand.
AAGGGATGCGTCGCTCTCAGTGGTACAGTGAGTGGAATGTTTGTTTTATTACTGGAGCTAGTTTGTGAATGTTATTATTATTTGTAAGGTTTTTATCGAGACTATCGAGTTTATTCGACAGGTATTTTGGAAATTTTTTCAAATTAAGCATTTACTAGTGCTTTTTAGATAATTCTAGATTAAATGCGCGATTTGTGAAATTATTCGATATTTCACAGGCTTTCGTGATTATTTTTAAAGAATATTATTAGAGGTTTAATAATAATCTGATTCTTCGGTAATCCGATTTTTTATACGTGATTTTTTACACGAAGTTTTTATGATTGTTCAGGTATTTTCAAAGCACAATTTTTTAAAAAAAAATTACAAATATAAATTCGACACAATTATTGAAGCATGACTGCTGCGAAATAGTGTAATGCGACGATTGCCAAAATAAAGCAAAAACCAATGCCTTGGTTAGGTATTTAAAGCCGATGTAAGAAATTTTTTGTTTAAGGAGCAGCCGAGCAATTGCGGGTCCAAGAAATGCTTAAGAGGTGTAATAGAGAAAATGCTGCAATTGTGGTAATCTCAAGTATTGGGTATCCTTTACTCGAAAAGTTGATTATGAAAAAAATGGCTTCACAATTTTTAACTGCCGATCAAAAACAAATTTTCATAGGAAAGGTTTGTTGACCGTTTGTGTGTTATATTTATTGGTCGCCATTTCATTCCTAAATCTACCATTCTGATATTTTACAAAAATAAAAACACAAAGATGGCAGCCTAGCACAATTATTTTTTTGAGAAAGGAAAACAATTTTATCCCTCAACAATAAATCAAAATTGTTTTTCGAATAAAACAGATTTAATCTTAGTTAACATCATATAATAAATAAACATTTAACCATCGCAATCTAGAAACATTACGAGGTTTCACATGCATATCACACAGTAAAACACAACAACAAAATCCCGTTAATTTAATACCAAAATCCGTTTTAAATACATTTTTATCGAGCAGCACATTTTTAATTAGTGAATATCATAAAATTTTGACACCAAAAAACAATTATTTAATTATAAAATTTTATTGATTCAAGATTGTAAAATGTCACTAAAAATAAAAATAAAAATTAAAAACTATAAAATAAATTTATTACCATACACAGTGTACAAGCGGGAGTCAGTTAAATATTTTCCGTAATTTTTTAATTGTTAAATAAATATTTATAAATATTTTTTATTTCTTTTTTTTAAATATTAATATATTAAACATATTTAAATAAATAGAAAAATAATAAAACTTAATTTATTTTTATTATTATTGCGAAAAAATTTATTTTTATATCGTTATACACTCTAATTGTTCCAAATTGATATAATAATAAAAATAATTCAGTTTTTATGTAACTTGAAAACAATTAATTTTGGTATAACGTAAATTATATGATTTAAAGGATCATAAAAACTATGTTTTACAAACATTTTTTTATTTTCATGTTCAGTCTGTTTAATGCATTGTAGGTATAGTGACCAAAATATAATTTCCCATGTTTTGTACATATTGTACGTTTATTACTTTGTATATGTTGTTTATGCAGAGCTTTTATGGTTTTTGTGAAACGGCGTGGTGTACATGTATTTGATGAGAATCGTTTTTTTATTTCATAAATATTGGGCTCAATCGTTTCTAGAGTATTTTTTTATGTCATGTTTATCATGATTTGTTGTTAAATATATATAAGTGCCTTTGTATCAAAATATGTTGTGTGATAGATTCAAAACAAGCATTATTACGTGTCAGTTGAATATTTTCCATTATATGTAAGAAATTTTTTTTGATTCCCATTATGGGAAAATTTAATTAACAGGCTCATAAATTTATACAACAGGTGGAAATAGCATTCATGTCAATAACACGTATTAAACTGTCATACAATATGTAGCTATTAGGTTATAGATAAAAAACTAGTTGACTAACTAAAATCTATTTCTGAGCCTGCAAAGAGCCAGTGATTTATTACAATATTGTAGCTGGCGGCAGCCTCATCAATGACTAAAATCTTAATTATCCATGGAAGCAATTCGAACAAAAGCCTCACTAAATACAAAATCTATGTACAATAAATGAATTTTTGACCAAATTTTATAAAGAACAACTGCAAACTAACGTAACAGTACATAATAAAAAAAAAATTGAACTATTAAAAGTAACGTTTAAAAGCCAAAATAGAGTATTTTTGCCTAATCTGCAGAATATTAAAATTCCTCATCGATACAGGTGCTAACAAAAATTTCATTAAGAGAGAATTAGCTAAAAACGCACAACCTGTAAAAAAAAAACATTCTTTATAAAATCAGCGGGAGGGGATATATGTATAAATCAAACAAAAAATCACCGCACCAATTTTTAAGAAATTCGGTAATGACATCACAACCGACTTCTTTATCTTGCCAGGATTAACCACATTTTATGGTATAATCGGTGACGATACCTTGAAAAAAGTGGAGGCTGTGAGGAATATTATCACAATATCACCAGGAATAGACATCCCTTTAAATATCAAAACAAGTGAATAATATCGAAATACGAGACCAACATTTGGACGAAACAAGTAAAGCCAATCTACGAGCAATCATCAACAACTTTATACCAATCAAAACAACAATGGACGGGCCCATATACACGAAAACATACCCTTATACCATTAATATCAGGAAAGAAGTTGAAGCGCAAGTGGAAAAACTCCTAAACAATGGAATTATAAGCCCATCTAAAAGTTCCTAAAATTCTCCAATTTGGGTTGTAGACTACAAAAGATTAAACTCAATAACAACATCAGACACTTATCCGATCCCGGATATTACTAACACAATAGCAAGCCTTAGCAACTCAAAATACTTCACCACTATAGATTTGACTTCGGGATTCCACAACATCAGAATGAAGGAGAGCGGTGTCCCAAAAACGGCATTTTCAACAATGAATGGAAAATTTGAGTTCAACAGATTACCATTTCGTCTGAAGAACGCCCCTGCAATTTTCGAAAGAATGATTGACGACGTTCTGAAATTATGCATAGAGAAAATATGCTACGTATACATCGACGACATCATCGTTTTATGCAATGTCGAAAAAAATATTCGACAAACTGGCCAAGGCAAATTTACGCGTCATACACAGTAAACAGAGTTTCTTGGCTACAGAATAACAAGTGCAGGAATAAAAGCGGAACCCAACAAAGTAGCTGCTATACAAAAGATGAAACCCCCAGAAAATCTAAAAGAGTTAAAAGGATTTCTTGGTCTAACTTCCTACTACAGAAGATTTATTAAATACGTTGCCAAAATTGCACAGCCGTTAACAAACTTGACACGAGGAGAAAATGCACAGGTCAAGGCAAATAAGTCACGAAAAATTCCAATAAAATTGAATGAAGTGGAACTGAAAGCTTACCAACAGCTAAAAGACACTTACTATCTTCAGCGGAGCTGAATGCAGATGCATCAAATCGTATAGTATTGGCGCTGTGCTTTCCCAGGGAGAGATAGGCAAAGATCGGCCTATAACGTACATTTTACAAAAAGAGATGCTAGCGATCATGTCGGCGCTAGACAACCTTCAAAATTATATCTATGGAGCAAAAAAAATCAAAATTGTTACAGACCACAAACCTATAGAATTCACTCTAAGCAATATGAACCACAATAGTAAGTTAAAAAGGTGGAAAGCCAGAATAGAAGAATACAATTATGAGCTAATATACAGACATAGAGTCACTAATAAAGTAGCACATGCCTTATCAAGGCTAAAATTAGAAGTTAATAATCTTTCATCATCCAGTAGTGTAACGGTATATAGCGACACTGCGAAACGCCACTAAATGTGTTTAAAAACCAATTGGTATTTGCCGAAGGAAACGGAATTTATTGTTTTGAGGAACCACACAACAACTATTATGACACTACATTTCACTGACGGAAATAAATAAAGAATAAATATTGCATCATCTGAAAAAAAAATTACATCCAACTATAATCAATGGAATAAAAATTCCCGAAAAACCCCATTTAAATCCTCCAGGAGATTTATCAAACATATCTAAATAACTACAAAATAAGAATAACGCAACGAATAGTTGAGGACATCAATAATGAAGGTAATAAATTCAAAATTATTGAAAGGGAACATCGAAGAGCCTAAAAACGCCGGGGATAGAAATCTATTTAACACCATCTCATAAGAGTGAAGTATATGGGACTATAGAGAGGGTCCATTCAACTATAAACGAGATGCCTGCAAATCGAATATAAAGACCTCACTACAAAGGAAGTAATCAACATCGCTACGGACGAATACAACAACATTATACATTCTGTTACTGGGAAAAAGCCATGCGAAATATTTTTTGCACGAACACATCGCATTAATTATCAGAATTTGCTGAACTTCAGGGATAAAATCAGGCAGTGGTAAGAAAAAGTCAGGCAGTGGTAAAACAAATCAAGATAGGGGATAAAGTCAGGCAGTGGTAAAACAAATCAAGGGGAAAAAAAACTAGATTCCGACAAGAAATTGTGGCTAAAGACAATAAAGTCACAGTATCAACAACATCCGGCAAAAGAATACACAAAACAGACATCAAGAACACAGCTAAATAAATAAAAAATATATGTTTATTTCCCGCTAATGTCTTTGGGCAATAACAACTTTCATAAGTATCTATGAATACAACACTCCAATTGATTCTGTTAAACGAGGCAACGGCAATATAATAAGTGGAACCTTTAAAATAATAAACAGAATCGATCTCACCAGCTATGATTATATCTTGGACACAATAGAATCAGAAACTCAGCATATTGATTCCTCAAGCATCGTAAAACCTCAGCTTAAGTATCAGGCCAAAGAAATGAGGAAACTTCTATAAGAACTCAGGGGACAACCATCAAAAGTCAAACGTTCAATCACCTGGATAGGTTCAGACTGGTAGTGGATTGCGGGCTCACCAGACGCCACGGATTGAGATGAAATCCTAAGTAGTCAAGACAGAATAATCGAGAATAATAATGAACACTACAAAATCAATACAGTTATTACACAAAAAGTACAACAAATTCTAAGGCAACGCAACGAGATTCTATTGCATTTAGGGAATGACACTAATGAGGTTATTCAACAAACTATGTTCAAACGTCTCATCTTGGTCAAAGATGAGATAAAAGAAATCGTGAGAGCAGTAAAACTTGCTAAAGGAGGAATAATAAATTCAAATCTATTAAACAAAGATTAGATCAACCGCCTAATTGCTGAAGTAGAAACATTACCTTATACAAACGCGATAGAGGCCATAGAGTATGCAGAACCAGCTATGCTAAGAAATAACTCCACAATCCTGTGTATCATTTCAATTCCGAACACTAGTAAGGAAGAGTTTCACCATATCCAGATAAGATCAACAATCAAGGATAATAAACAGGTTTATTTAGAATACGATGAAATCTTAATAAATTAAAATTAATTTTTTCGGGATAATAAAACAATGTCACAACAGAAGCGAAGTCACCTTACGCGAGCCGAACTATCTACAAGAGATAAGAGAACATCACTGCATTAGTCAACTGATGAAAGGATCGAATGCTGAGAACGAGAATACCATTTTTTTAAGCAACTTCGACGGGATTTTGACCTACAACAACTAAAATAAACATTTAAAAGGAAACAATCTGATTCAATACTAGAATGAAACAGTAGAGATCAAAGACTGGATATTTTTTAACAAGAAAATAAAAACATATCAAATATTACCACTAATACTCCGAACTAATATCACCGAACAAGCAATTAAATTAAACCTGGAATACCTCCTGCATAACCTATACACTCAAAATATTGGACAACTGCAAAAAATGACTAGAAGTCATCAGACTAGCTATATCACTAGTAACATCATGGACATTAGAATTATAACAACAATCGTCATTATCCTAATCTTGATGCTCACTTGATTAAACGGAGCCAATCGGACCTCAACCCATCCATACATTTGAAGCTTTGAACAACATTCACGAGACGAGGATTTTTTAAGGGGGAATAAAAATCTTTGACTTTTCTAAATTTTTGACTTGTTTATGGCAGTCACTCATAGATGGCATCAGAGTCAATAAGTCAAGCTGTGCTTAAAATTTTATGTAAATACTTTGCGTTTTGGCTTGCGTCCACGTTAATTAACCATGCTAGTTTGTGCCTTTTAGAATTTCTCAATATTTCGACAGTAAAAATGTCAACCAAATTTACATTAATTTATTGGCGATATAAAAAAATCTTAGGACTTTCAACGTTGCCGATGAGTTCAACGAAAAATGGAAAAAGGGACTATTTCAGCATTGCTTAATCTAACTAAATATAGTTCTTCTGTTCGGCCGAAAAGTTTCGCCGATATATGTGTTGACCAGGGGCGCCCTGACATATTGCCTATAAACAAAGTGAAGGTCGCGCTCACAGCAACGTTAATGCGTTTTAACCTAAGAAGGAGGCCGGAAAAATGACTAGCATACCAAGAAAAAACGTATCTAAGGTCCGTTAGTAAAAATTGTGGCAAGATGTTGTTTTACTATTTGGTTTGATGTGTAGGTTTTACGGATTAAATGAAACCCTTTCTGTTGTAAATGAAACATCCGATTTAAGTGAAATTATTTCCAAAATAAATGAAAATTATTCCGAATTGAATGAAACAAATTACCTACGAGTGGAATAAAACTTTTTCCAAATTAAATGAAATTTTTGAAATATGTGAAACCAAATCTATATTTAAAACCAATAAATGGATTGTAAAATGAAACAGTAGTGATTTCCCTATAACAGCAGCGGGAGTGTTCTATATTTGATCACACCTTATATAGTATATTCGGTTTTATTAACAAATTACTAGCGTGTCCTTCAATGTATTTGAGAAAGGCCGTGTTAAGTCGGATTCAAAACTTCTGCAGATTAAAGTGATCGTTTGCCAATTTAAATTAAACTATCGACAATCGTAAATTAAACTTTGTTCAATCAGAATTAATCGAAAACTTACCCGTTTTTTTGATAAATTGTTAAAATCAATGGGACTAAATCTAATTATGACTTTCAAAAGTTTAATTTATGATCGTATATTTGTGTAGCTTAATTTAAATTGGCAAAGGGTTATTTTAATTTCTAAAAACAGTAGGGAAGAAGAAAATTATATGATTTTGTGCTGCTTGGAAAGCTTTCCTTCCCTAGAAATACAAAACTTTTCCGCCATTTATTTCGTAGCGGCCTTAAATAACTTCGTACTTTAGTGTATTCTAATTCGAATTGAATTCTAAACAAAACATTCGACTTTTAATTACAAATGGTAGATCTCAATAGTTTATTTTCTGCCTTATTTATACAATTTTTAAAAATATATCATTATTACCAATTTCAATTTATTTCGACGATTTTGAATATCTTAATCTTTTGGGTTCTCATAATTGTATTCAAAAGCTTTGCGGTGCAGTTTATCTTAAAATATTATATATACCGGATTAAATTTCATCAAAATTATCACATATATTTTTGGCAATGCTTTTGTTTTACTGAGGACAGGAAACAGTTTGGGAATACTGCAGTGTTTAATCCATTAATAGAGCAACTGAATAGTTTACAAAGTAATGGAATCATTGGAAATCACAAAAATTATTCCGTTGTCAAAATAACTACTTGTATAATTATTGGAGACAATTTGGGAGTTAATTCAATATTAGGATTTACAGAATCTTTTTTTATTCTTTGCATTATTGTATGTTCTGTAATTGCCATAAAAACAATATGAAATACTTGTCAATAGCGATAATTTCAGAAATATAATAACTTATAAACAAAATATCAAGTTAAAACTGGTGAAGTTTAAATAGGTAGTTTCCAAAGGAAACTAAAGTTCACGAATTTTCTATTTGGAATTCCATAAAAAACTTTCACGTAACAGAAAATTTTAGTGTTGACTGTACGTACGATATATTAGAAGGAGTATTACAAAAAATAAATATTTTTAGATAGAACAATTAAATCAAAGAATAGAATTATTTACTTTCGAGCCATACACTAAAAGACCACCACCATTCAATAAAGATTATGCCTCATAAATAGTAAGTTCAAATTTTCTCTTCCGAAATGAAAACAGTTATAACTTTTTTACATTTAATAATAGGAGATTTGGTCCCTTTAGAGGTAATGGAATGGCAACTATTAATTTGATTAAACATCCACAAAGTAAGTAAAAGCTTCTTGAAACCTAAATTTCATTTTTTGTTGCACTATGCAAGACTAATAGAAAATATTGGACCAGTTGTTTTAATAAATTCTATGCGTTTCGAAGGTAAGCGTCAGTCCTTTAAAAAATTTAATTACAACTCATGCAACCGCATCAATATTTTGAAAACATTACACATAAAAATTAATTCCAAATTCCAAGTAAAATCTTGAACTACAAAGAAGAGCCATTAATGTATCTGATTTAAATATTGTTAAAGATTTAAAAAGTATTGTATGTAACTACACCTCTTATATATGTAAAAATGCCAGAAATCAAAAATTTGTAATTTGGGATTATTAAAAATAAAAGAAATAAGTAATTAAATAAAATATGAATATTTGTTTAGTCAAATTAACCGAATAGGAATTTCTCACAACTGTAATAATTTGAATAAAATGATTCTGTGAACCGAACATTTCAGGCACGGCAATCGATTGATTTTTTTACTCGGTTTTATTAACTGAAATAGCGATTTCCTCAAAATTTTAATTATTACCACTCGATCAGACCAATCATATTTACATTCATGATAACAATGTTTCTGGTTAAAGCAACCCTTTGTGCAAACTAAATGGCCAGTTATGATACCAAATTACCCGATCGTTACAATTGACAGTTAGTAAATCAGATCAAATTAGTGATCATGAGACTTGAGTTAACAGATTAACGGGTTGCTGTAACTTATTTATAGTTGCTGCTGTTAATAAATGAGATTGTTTTAATGTTCAATGATGTTGCTACAACTTGATATCGTTTAGTCTTACTTATTCATTAGGTTGTCACTATCGAATTTAACAAATACAACGACAACCGACAGATCACGGTTGGGCACTTTTTTGATTGTGACAACCGAATTTATTCTCTCGGTGTATAATCTCGAATTATAAAAAATTTAAAATTTTTGAAAAAAAAAAAGAAAAAAAACTGAAAAAGGAAATTAAGTTCTTATGTACGTACGGGTTTATAATTTATATGTACGTTCTTCTTGTGTGTTGTATGTAGTATGTATACGAGTGAGGAAAATATACCGATAAAAATAATTTGTTGGCATAAGGTTAAATTAACTATGTTTTGTTTATTGTAATAGATTACCATATGCCTTAAATAACTTACTCTTACAAAATCCAAATCTCGATTCAGCCAGCAAAAATTTGTTTTCTGCAATCAAAGACTAATTATCGATTCAACAAAAGATTCTGATGAAAGTAAGTTATTAAAAAATGCTAGTAAAACTTATCGATCGATATTGATAGATTAATTTTGAATTTTCTAGAGATTAGAAAGTCAGTAGCGGGGCTAGTATTGCCTTATATTTTTCCATCGACCAGAGTTAAGAGCCAGCGTGGAAAAAACGGAATTAAAGCATCAAAAATAGAAGTCCAGAAAAAGTTTGTTGTTCAATTTGATGTAAGTATCATTATAAAATTCAAAAACATGTAAATAAAACTCCAATTAATTATTTCAAATAATTGTTTTCATTCTAACAGACGAGAAGAATCTGTTAAAATCAAATAGCGGAGATCAACCCAGAGTAGTCTTTGTTGGTAATCTAAAAAGCCTAACCGCATATATGACGTTGATTGGCAAAAAATATTTCTTTGAAGACCCACGTGAAGCTGTTAAATGTTGCATGGCCGTTTATCTTTCATTAAATATTACTTATCCCTCTGAAAGTAAGGTTGTGTGGAATTACGTACAACAGCATATATTTTGCATAAAAACATCATATGATATCAGTAGCGCACAGCTAGTATCTATCAATCAAAAGATAAATCGATGAGTTGTCGACTAAATAGATTAAAACGAAAGATTTTTTTTGGAATAAAAATGGAATTATTATGTTTTGTATGTGAAACTAATTTCGCATCTTTAAAAATGTATGGAGATCAGTTAAAAATTGAACATCTACGTTTAAATCGATTTTATTGTAAAGACTCGAAATGTCACCGGAATATATTCAAATATTTACAAACATTTAAATCATATTGACAGAGATCATTTATCACTTATCTATAAAGCTTCAAATAAAACTACCAATAATACTAATAAGGTAGCGTCACTGGTAGTTTCTCTGGATAGTAATATTTTACCTATGATATATCCTTTACCGGATACAAACGGTAATTTTCTTCAAAATCTTGAGAGCAGATTAGAATTTAATTCATTTGATGAAAATAATTTAAGGTCATTGTTTGTTAAAACTAACTTTGCAAACAATGAGTGACGACAAGATTGTTAACTAATGCGGATAGTAGTAGGGGTAATTTCGAGGAGTTATCTTTTATTTTAAATTCACTGATAAGCGCTGATTATCTAAAATCTGAATTTCTTATTATTAGGCAATTAAAAAAAATTAACATTTTAATAGATTTTTAAAATTTTAAACTAGGCTCGGAATATAATCAAGGTTATTCCAACTTAAATGAAATCACAAATGTCCATAATACAATTATTTTTCGACACTGGTAAATTTAAGTCACCTGTTTACTATTTTATTTTATAAGACTTCAAAACTGAAATTAATTAAAGAATATATTAACAAAACCGAGAGCTTAAAAACTCCAATTGTTATTATACTTCAAACTCCATTTTGGAAAGCAAAAGTTAGAGAAATTAATCCTGATAATCAAAGTAATTTGATCGTTATTTCTATTTCAATATATTTTGATGATTTTGAGTGTTTGAATCCGTTGGGATCCCTCAGTGGAATTAAAAAAATTGGTGCAGTTTATATCAAAATATTGGCTCTACCGGATTACATTTCTTCTAAACTACAGTCAATATTTTTAGCTATGTTTTTTTTACTGAAGATAGAAAAAGATTCGGCAATACTAAAATATTTAATCCATTGATAAAACAGATAAATTATTTACAAAGGACAGGCATACAAATTAATGAATATTTAATAAAATTAATTCCTTGCGTTATTATAGGTGATAATTTAGGTTTAAATTCAATGCTAAGTTTTACAGAATCTTTTAATTCATTTGATTACTGCAGGTTTTGTAAATGTAATATTGAAGAAATGAAATAACTATGTAATGAAAAGATATCTAGTTTAAGAAATGTTACCAATTATAATTGAGATGTTAATCTAAACAACATGCAAATAACAGGAATTAAAGAAAGTTCTGTTTGGAATACGATGCTACATTTTCACGTGGTTGAGAATTTTAATGTAGACTGTATGCATGATCTCTTGGAAGGGGTTTGCCATTATGATATGGGTTTAATTCTTAAAATTTTTGTTTTGGAGAAACATTATTTTACAATTGAACAACTAAAAAGAATAATCGAAATATATAATTTTGGACCTGTGACACAGAAACCGCCACTTTTTAATACTGATTGTTTCCAGAAAAATAAATTTAAATTATCTGCATCAGAAATGAAAGATCTAGTAACGCACTTTTCTCTATATCATCCACGGTGATGCTGTGTCGTAAATCTAAAGCTGTAATATCATGTTCAAAATCATCCCTCCTTAAAAATAAACGAAATCAATCGATATTTTCTCAAAGCAAGAATCGCATAAACAGGTTCCGTAGTACACAAACCACAGCAACAACAAAAAATAATCATGTATCTATGTGTGTGCAAAGGGTCAAATAACGGGATCTTTTTTATTACGTTTCTAAATCTCAAAATTGATTTTGTGATTACGGCATAAAACGAAACTTGTATAGCCGCTCCTACGTCGCAGTTATTTTTGATGTTAAACTTATAAACACACACATACAAACATATACATGTATTGTTGATCTGAAATTTATACATACATATACAATCACACCGTTAATTTATATATCCATAAACAGTATGGCCAGCAACACTGCATTACTAAACAAAATATATCCGATAATCACGTTCACTACACACTGTAATTGAAACTTTCACACACTATTCACTTTTACTGTAACTCGCGAGCGCGCACGTTATTACAACACTCTTTTTACCTTTGCTACGTTTTTATAGTCTTTAAGAGGTAATTAAATTTATTATTTTTATTTAACTCATACATACAATAGATACACAAATCCGACGCGATTGATTTTATTTAAATTTTCACAAAAAAATTTTTTCAAAAAATTAATAAAAACTTTCAAAGAGGACGACGAAAACACGTCTTTCCTCTTCGATCGTCAATGACCTTTATGTCTTTAAAGTTTGAATCTGACTCAGTCAATTTAATCTGACTCAGAAAAAGCTCGTCAATACAATTAATTTTTAATTGGAAAATGTAATCACGAAATAACAAATAATTTCTTGCTAAAATTGTTTGTATGGGGCGTGGCCTATATTTATATCGTACGGTATTATTGCCGTTAAAGTATAAGTCAAATTTTAGTGTGCAAATTTATCTCATTTTGTTAGTACTAACATTAGTCTGAGTAATGCCTGATTGCCCAAAAAAAGCCTAACAGCCAGTTAATAATATTTTAATATAAATTCAATGTAGGCTAATTATATGGTATTTTTACATACAAATATTTTGTCAAACATAATGCTGCCGTTAGAATGTTCATGTAAAAAAGAAATATAGCTAGAGCTACTCAGCGTTTCCATTGGGTATAAAAATATTAAACTATGAAATATTTACTCAGAAAGGGTTAAAGGAGGTTCGCTTCGGTAAAGTTTTTGTTAATTTTGACCTGTTCACTTCATTGAATATTTGCGCTCTAACAACGGTCACCAAGTATACTATTTAACCAGTACAATATTTCTATCCATTTTAGTGCTTTATATGTATTCTTTAAAGGCTTACAAAAGCATTTGAAAAAAAATTTTTAAGAGAATTAAAAGTGTTAAAATGGAAATAAATGAGGAGAATATTATAGTCTCCGATCCGAGCTTCGTAAATATTGATGAGCATATAATAACTTATGTAACTGATGAAGCAGCAGATACCGTGAAAACAACTAGATAGAAAATTTTTGTTCGACTCAATGGTAAAATATTAGAGCGGTTTTCGCGGTCTCACCATAAACAAATACATAAAATACACCTTATATATGGCGTCTTCCCAAGTCTGGGCAGTAACGAAATTTTTATTTAAACCTATTTTTACGAAATCAGGATTCATAGATTCGATGCTAAGTAATTGTAATTTATATTTTAATCACAAATTTCCATTCAGATCACTCATTAATTACAATTAATTAATTTAATTACTCCATTTGAAAGTAATTTTAATTTGCATTACTAAAAATATTTTAAATGCACAAATCAACAGGGATATGCAGCGCATGTAGATATCACTAAAAAAAATAAGGCTTCAATACTCTCAAACGCTGAAAACAAAATATCTTAGTGGAACATTTATATAGTTAATTTTATAATTTTGAAAAAATCTCAAATATAGACCTACATACTTATACGAGTACATGTGCTAGATATACCCAATGTTTGTAATTTTCACAACCTTGCGCTTTCTCATTATAACTTTTAAAAATAGTTTCGACTAAAGCTGTAAAATACGATATATTATTACTGAAGTGATTTTCAAGTACCATAATGAATAATATTCTGGATAATTAAGTATATGTTCAGGTACTTAACCTGCACTTTTCAAGTAAAAGTATTGTTAACTTTTTATGCAATGAAGTTTTAAAGTGTTTTTGAAGTATGTTTTTACTCGCAGTTAAGGATTGCGAAGTGCTAAGTAACAAACAGAAAAGTATTAGTACTTATGGACTTGAACTTCAAAAGTACTGGTGCTTAAAAGTACTTGTCTGTAAATCCCCAGTATTGTTGAAAATGTTATCTTGTTTTTATAATGTACTAGTATCAGCATAATGAGCATAATTATAACGTACTTGAAAATTTAAAGCTCTGGTTTCAACTGAATTTTTTGAATTCAACATTGTGCCTTTATTAGTTAAACAAAAATTATTTATTTCAGACTCTGAAGACTGCATAATTTTTATGCTATTGCATTCGATTTTCAAATTTATCAACCAACAAGTTAAAACAAAAGTGGAAGCCAAGCCTAATTGACTGTCAGGAATCAACAATACTGCACTGTATATGTGTCAGTGAATATGAAGAAAAACTAGAGAAATTAAACAAAGAAATGTATGACCGTGGTATGACGTTTTAACCCATTATTATTGTTGTAGCACCGGAATTGACTTTATTAGAAACATTATTTTTTACCTATTACTATGAAATATTATATAAATATATTAAATTTAATCAATTTTCTCGAGTAAAACTGAGTTCGAAATTGAATCGAGTTTTGCTAAAAATTTAAAAAAAAAATTAAATAATAATATCAACAACAAAATGTTTAATTGTTTATTATGTTCTTTGACATATTGCTCATCAAAAAATTTAATTGAGCACTTAAATTTTTCACATATACCTATTAGACTGTATGAATTTAAAACGAATTTTGTAAAAAAACTTTTGAATTTTAATAAAGCCAAATATTTGAAGTTTGTGGATTTAAACCAAACCGGGATCGAGAATTGTATATTAAAAAATTGAGGTGTGGCCAACACACGACTTTCTTTTACGAACAGAGAATTTTGAGAAATATTATTTTTTTAATTTTTAAATTTTTAAATTTTTTTTTTTAATTTTTAAATTTTTAAATTTTTTTTTTTTTAATTTTTAATTTTTAATTTTTGTTTGTTTTTAATTTTTGGAAACATTTTGTATTGAGTAGTTTTTTGTAAACCTTATACTTTTTTGGACCAAGGGAGTGGCCACTTCCGGTTAGTTGATTTGGAGTAAAATTCACCGGGACCTCCCAATTTATCAAAAAAGCTTAAATCTGAAGTTTCAGTTCGATTGGTTAAACCATCTGGGCTGTAGAGAGGACACAGACCGACTGACAGACTGACAGACTGACAGACTGACAGACTGACAGACTGACAGACTGACAGACTGACAGACTGACAGACTGACAGACTGACAGACTGACAGACTGACAGACTGACAGACTGACAGACTGACAGACTGACAGACTGACAGACTGACAGACTGACAGACTGACAGACTGACAGACTGACAGACTGACAGACTGACAGACTGACAGACTGACAGACTGACAGACTGACAGACTGACAGACTGACAGACTGACAGACTGACAGACTGACAGACTGACAGACTGACAGACTTACAGACTGACAGACTTACAGACTGACAGACTGACAGACTGACAGACTGACAGACTGACAGACTGACAGACTGACAGACTGACAGACTGACAGACTGACAGACTGACAGACTGACAGACTGACAGACTGACAGACTGACAGACTGACAGACTGACAGACTGACAGACTGACAGACTGACAGACTGACAGACTGACAGACTGACAGACTGACAGACTGACAGACTGACAGACTGACAGACTGACAGACTGACAGACTGACAGACTGACAGACTGACAGACTGACAGACTGACAGACTGACAGACTGACAGACTGACAGACTGACAGACTGACAGACTGACAGACTGACAGACTGACAGACATACAGACACCATTTCGAAACCCACTTTTTCGGACTCAGGGGACCTCAAAACAAATAAATCTCTAAAAATCTCAAGGTCCAAAATTTTCATAATTACTATATTTTATTTTACTAGAGTAAAAGAAAGTAAAATGTAAGTATAAAGCTTAACTAATGTTAAATAACCATTGTTAATTTCATAAAATTAAATTAATTATTAAAATAATAGTCTACAGAATTTAATTAATAAATTTGTCATATTAAGTTAATAGCATCACATAACATTAAATTAATAGGGAAAATAATACTTTCAATAGCATGGTTCCGATGCGATAACCTACAAAAATGAATAGGGATGTCTCATTAATTTTCTCTGGTATGAACTATTGCTTTAACATTATGAAAGAATTAAAATAATAATATAATTTTGGAAATGGTTCCACTTAATTCGGAAACTGAATCGTTTAACGCGAAAAGGTTATATTTAATCCGTAAACGCTATAAGTAACATGTATCATTTTTGACAAAAAGCGTTGAGAGCCCAGCTTTCAAAATTTAACTTCAGCTAAAAACGGGTGAGATGTTAATTTATCTCCACTTACATGATATATCAACCTTAAGTTGAAAAATAGATTAACCATCGTAAGGTTACATTTCCGATTTAAAGCCCAATCGCTCAGAAAGCCCAACGGGATAATGATTTGCATAAATCTGGTACGCTCCTCTACGCTAAAAGTATAATACAAGCACTCTCAATAAAAATGACAACTAAAACTCGTGGTAAGGAGACGTATCTACATGAGGCACACAGCATAAGTCTTTGATCTCTCTTTGATTTTTTTATTAACACTCAGCCCTTACAAGATCAGCGGACTTTTGCTCAAGGAAAACGCTTTAGCTGAAAATCATCACTAAAGCCTTTGCTAGTCATCGGCGTTAAAAAATTTGGCACCTATTAATTACCGCATTATTTTTGCCGAAGACCCCACAGAAGCATTTGCCTTAGGCAAAAGCCTCGCTTACCAATAACCAACAGGAGTAAATGCTTCAACGGAGCTTCTGCCCTTAGCAAACTCTTTTAGCAGGACTTTTGCTCAGGAACTCTCCGAAAATGTCCGCTGACCCATTTGCTCGGGACGCCACTAATTGCCTCCAATAATATCTTTACACTTTAAAATAGTTCAGTCCTTATTCCTTTCTGGACTCCAGAAGTATGTTGAATTAATCTAGACATTGGAGTGGATGGCCTCGAGCTCCTGGAAAATTGCATACTATATTTGTTATTCCACACCCATCCTAAGCATAAACATTTTAGAAAATTTTTCGAAGTTTTAACATTACGTTTTAAAAAGCAAGCAACACAATTTCGTTTTATATAGAAGACCAAATAGTATTGAAATTCTGTCAAAAATGATCCAAAATTTGGTTGGTCCATAACCACTTTTCTCAACGTTTTGAAAGCCCCTGAGTCTAAAAAAGCAAAAAAAAAAAAAAATGTCCGTCCACCTGTGTGGATGTCTGTCCCATGGTATCTCGAGAACGGCTTATTCGATTTATAATTTTTCTTGCCAATCTGTTTCTATGGTCAAGGCCGAGATTTGAAAAGCTTTTGGAAACTCCGTCCGTCAAAAAGGTCGGGTACCTACCATACGCATTGACCCAACGTACCTGGTTATAGAAATATTTGCTAATTTTGTATATATCGTCGGCCTAACTGTGAATTAACGTATCTGAAATTTTTTGGAAAGTTCTTTATTGGTACTAAACATTTCGTCATGAGAAACTCTGTCTGAATTTTCTACCCGCGTTGGCTCACCGTTTGCACGGCGATGTCGTCCTAACAGTCAATTAACTTGGCTGCAGGAATTCAGGTGCAGTTTCTCACGACGAACATTTTAGTATCAGAAATGAGTTTTCGTGAAAATGTCAGTTACGTTAATTCACAGTTAGGCCGACGATATGCTGGTTTGAATATTGCGTTAGGTATTGAGTTTGGGGTTAAGTTAGGGGTCAATTTGCGGGTTCCAGTTGAGTTGGGGTTGAGTTGGGGTTGGGTTAAGATATAGTGAGAAGTTGACCAATTTTTTATATTTGCTGGTTTGAGAATTGAATTGAAATAGAGTTTGCAGTTGGGTTGAGAGTTGAGTTGGGGGCCGTTTGCGGATTAAGATGGTGTTGGACCAGTGTTTAGTGAGCAGTTGAACAATCTATAAAATAAAGTGAGTGTTTTTTTCTGTATGTACAGCATATGTGTATGATATTTAAACAAATTCAGACGACTTGACCGATCTGAACCAAACCGTACACAAATATTTTTTAAAACTCAAGAAAGGTCACAGTTAATATCCCAAACCTCAAACTGAACCTTTTGACATTTCAAATTAGACCTTTAGCAAAATAAATGGCCAATTAGGATGGAACTTATCTATTTCTTAAATGATTTTAGTAAAATTTGACTTCCGCGATGGAAATTTGATTTTAAAATGAGTTTTGGATGAAATTCTGGAATTTGGCCAAATATGATGGAACTTCACTCAACCGATTATTGTGAAATTTGACATATGCATAGGAAATGGGATTCTACACTTCCATTTTATGGAACTTCCCTAATTTTTAATCAATTATGATGGAATTCGGCTTGCACATTGCAAATGCGATTCTAAAATTATTTTTGTATGAAATTCTGGAATATAGAAAAGTATGAGGGAACTTGTCTATTTATCAACCGATTATGATGAAATTTGATTTGCATGTGCGTTGGAAATGGGATTCTAAAATGATTTTTGGATTAAGTTCTGGAATATGGCCAAGTATAAAGGAACTTGCCTATTTCTCAACCGATTATGGTGAAATTTGGCATCTGCGTTGGAAGTGGGATTCTACCCTTCCATTATATGGAACTTGCCTATTTTTTAATCAATTATGATGAAATTCGGCTTGCACATTCAAAATGGGATTCTAAAATGAAACAGTCTTGTTCAGGGGTTCAGTTGGTTCCTCTATTAGAGATTTAGTTAAAAAGCAGGTGGTTAGGCGTTTATTGGAGGAGGGGACCAAAGTTGAGTAGATTAATCTACCAGCTCCGTAACATTCCAGTTGGGTGCGCTTCACGTGGGCTGTTCTGATCATGTATTAGGCAGCTGCGTGTTGGTAACAATTGTGTAAGGGGTAACATGTCCACAATTCGCAAGTGTACGTGCGGCCACGTACTAATGCCATTTGGCACAGGTTAAAGAATGGCGCTAATGGAGAAAACCTTGACAAAAAACCCTAATCTAAGGTGAAACATCATACGCCGATAGATGAATGGCTGATAGGTTAATCGGTCCAAAATATGCAGACTCTGGTTACCAGGCACGCTCCAGTTTTATTAAGCCTTTTTGTAGTAAAGCTGGGTGACATATTTGCTGGCGGTATTCAATTCCCAGCAACTCGTAAGGGTCAAATCAAACGGAAGACGGGGCAGGGGTAGGAATATACGCGAGTGGGACAGCCCTCTCGAAGTACTTGGGCTCCAATGCTACCGACTTTCTAGCGGAACTACATGCTGCAGTAAACATCTAGGAGGGAGAACAATAAGCCCGGATAATAGTGACTGAAGGGATAATTAAGGAGGATCCAGCATAATAGATCTTTTAGGTTGCAGTGCGAGGTGGCTGATCGCCCACATGGCCCTCTAATAATATATATATATATATATATATATATATATATATATATATATATATATATATATATATATATATATATATAAATAGTTAAA
Source organism: Tipula vernalis (assembly GCA_958295665.1). Lineage (NCBI taxonomy): Eukaryota > Metazoa > Arthropoda > Insecta > Diptera > Tipulidae > Tipula > Tipula vernalis. The sequence goes on from OY282558.1 coordinate 419,608,898, forward strand.
AAGCAGGGATAGGAACGACAACTACCGTGGGTGTCATTACAAAGTTGGAGATGGGGGGAAGTTGATGGTAGGGGACTGAACGGGGAAAATATAACTAGGCTTAAGTTGCGGAGCAAGTTTGGAGTTAAGTTGGAGATTGTGTTGATTGTTGAGTTGAAATTTGATGTGGGGTTGAATTTTTTTTTTTTTTTTTTTTTTTTTTTAATTTAAAATAAATTTTATTTATTTATTTTATGTAATTACAATCTAGTCTCCTGGACTAATGAGCAATTTGTTTCTGACTTAATTTACTAACTTAAATTAATCTATGGATTCTTCCCATTGGCTTTCCATAGTGTTTGGTAAATTAAAGTAAACCACATCTTTGTAGTGGATTTTAGATCAGCATAATGCTGCTTAAACTGACAATCACACCAGCTCAAAAGGTTTGGTTCTTTTAAGTCTGCGAACTAAATTCGTGATGCTTAGGAGCTGAGTTGCCTCAATGTTCACATGTTGGCGGAGCCTTTCTTCGTGTCTCCGTGCTTTTTCCTGGATTTCATTTAAGATGAGGTTAATTTTAAGGTCCCTATGAAGGTCATTGTTCCTGACATACCAAGGTGCATCAACGATGTTCCTTAATACCATATTCTGAAATCTTTGGATGATATTTACGTTGCTCTGTTTGGTACAACCCCAAAGCTGAATACCATAAGTCCAAATCGGTTTCAATATTTGCTTATAAAGTAGAAGCTTGTTGTATGTTGATAAAGAAGAGTTCCTTCCCATCAGCCAATACATTTTTCTGTATTTAAGTCTTAATTCTTCACTTTTCTTCTTGACGTGTGCTTTCCATCGTAGTTTAGCATCCAGGGTCATGCCGAGATACTTAGCTGTGTTCGCATGCGGTATTATTTCCCGATTTATGGTAATCGGAATATGTTCGATTCGTCTGTTTGTAAAGTTGATGTGAACTGATTTAGCTTCATTTAGTTTTATTCTCCATCTTTTTGTCCATTTATATATTTGAGTTATAGCTGATTGTAACTTCTGTGTTGATTCTTTGTTGCTTTTTCCAACAGCTAAGATCGCCGTATCATCTGCAAAAGTTGCCACTGTGTTGTTTTCTAATGTAGGAAGATCATAAGTATATAGTAGGTATAAAACCGGCCCTAATACACTGCCCTGTGGAACTCCTGCATTGATTTCTTTCAATTCAGAAAATGTATCATCTAACTTAATCCTGAAGAACCTATCTTTCAAGTATGATTCTAGTATCTTAGCAAATTGCATTGGTAGAAGATTCCTTAACTTGTGGTTAAGTCCTTCATGCCACACTCTATCAAACGCTTGTGCAACGTCTAGAAATACTGTTGAACAGACTTTTTTCTCCTCTAATGCTTTCTCAATTATACTGGTAATTCTGTGTACTTGATCAATTGTTGAGTGTTGGTTGCGAAAACCGAACTGATGATTTGGGATCAAGTTTTTACTTTCGATTATCGGATTTAATCTTTTAAGCAGAAGCTTCTCAAAGAGTTTGGACATGACTGGCAATAGCGAAATTGGCCTATAAGACGATGTTATGTGTGGTGGTTTCCCAGGTTTTGGGATCATAATTACTTCTGCAATTTTCCATAAGCTTGGTACACATTTGATTCTAAATGCTGCATTTATAAGATTGGTGAGTTTCACCAGAGCTTTCCTTGGCAGTTCTTTTAAGATTTCTGCAGTAATAAGATCGTACCCAGGAGCTTTTTTCGTATTCATATTAGCTGTTATCTCACGCATGACTTCTTTTGGTGTTGTGGGTAGGATTTCTGTACTTTCTTGCACAGCTTGTTCAGTTATTATCTCGGCTTCCAACGTTTGGTCTTCATGTGGCTGGAATATTTTTTCGAGGTGTTCGGCAAATTCTCGAGCTTTGTCTTCATTATTTCTAGCCCATTTCTCACCTGCTATTTTTATTGGGGGAATCTGCATTATTGGTCTTTTGATTCTTTTGGTTGCTTTCCAAAGAGAATAATCAGTACTGTTATCATTAGTTAATTTTCTTAAATAGTTGCTGATTGATTCATCTTTCAATTCTTTGATCTCTCTTCTTAATTGTTGAGTGAGGTTGTTCAAATGAGTTTTATCTTGGGGGGCCCTTGTTTGTTGCCATACTCTTCTCGCTCTTCTTTTTTCTGCGAGGAGTTCCCTAATTTCCATAGGGTAGTTGTTTCCCTTGATTTTCGTTTTAATTTCAGGAGTATTTTCCCAAGCTGATTGCTGTATATCGTTTACAAATTTGTGAACTTCTTTGTCTAATTGTTCTTCAGTCTTTAATGGAACCATTAAGTTAATTTTTTCTTCTAGCGATAGTCTAAAGCATGCCCAATTAGTGTGATTATTTACTAGGAAAGGGTTTCTTTCTTTCTGAATGATTTTTTCACTTAACGTTAGAAGTATTGGTGAATGATCAGAGTTTAAGTCGTGGCTTTCATCTACTTGTACATAATTTACAGATATGTTCTTTATTATAAAGAAATCAATCAGATCTGGCACTTTATTTGGATCAGTTGGCCAGTAGGTTGGTTTTCCAGTTGAGAGGGCTTCACAACTGCATTTTCTGATAGCTTTTAGGAGTTCTTTACCCTTAGTTGTTGTTAATCTGGATCCCCAGTGGACATTTTTTGCATTAAAGTCTCCTCCAAGTACAAATCGTTTTCCTAATTTACTGAGGAACTCGAGATAATCTTTTTCTTTCATTGAGTGCTTCGGTGGGCAGTAAATACTAGCAATACAAATAGAACTACTTTTGGATTTGACAATAACAGCAGTTGCTTGTATTTCTTCCGTTTCATATTTTAACTCCTCATAGTGATGAATACTATTTCTAATAATAACAGCACTACCTCCTTTAGCAGTGTTTCCAGGGTGAATAGTGTGATATATTTGATAATTTTTAAATTTAATGTTTGATTGTCTAGTGAAGTGTGTTTCCGTGATGAGACATACATCGATTTTTTCTGTGTCCAGGACCACTTGCAGTTCTTGTTGATGTTGCATCAGTCCATTGGCATTCCAACATAAGATTCTAAGATCTTGGGCCATTTTTCTGTTTAGGGATGGCTCCCTTAGTGCTGTACTCTAGTTTCTGTAATCGCTCATCAAATGTATTTAGTCTGCTTAAAATTAATTTAAGTGTTTGACTTATATCGTCATTTTGAGCAGTTTTTCCTGGATTTCCGTTGCTCATCATTACTTGAGCATAAGTCATTTTACCAAATTGTGCTTGGGTAGTTCCCGACACTCTACGATTTACTTCGGGTCGGTTCATCTTAACCGCTTGTTTCCTGAATGAACTTGGATTTTTAGCAATCACGTTCTTATTTTTGATATTTTGCAGTTCAATAGCAACGCTGCATCCTCTGTAGTTAGCCGGATGGTTTTCTCCACAGTGAACGCATTTAGGTTGAACATTTTGGGCTTTTACACAATCTTTGGTATGATGTTTACCTAAACATTTGACACACCTAGGTTCCCTGTTGCAATATTTTTGTGTATGTCCATAGGCTTGACATTGTTTACATTGTGGTATAAGCTTAGACCTTCTTAGAGGCTGAATAACCACTTTGCACCCCAAGATGTACTTAATTTGATAAATTTTTTCGATATCTTCATCAGTATCGAAGGTCAACATAAACATGTTGAGAGGTACTTTGCCTCTCCGTTTTAGCTTAATCGATGCTTCAGTTGCCTTAAATCCTTTTGCTTTCAGGTCATCAATTATTTTATCTGGTTTACACGTAGAGTGTAAGTTTTTAGCCATGACCCTAATTGGTCTGGTTTGTTTATCTTCAAACGTGTGCCAAGCACGTTTTTCTTCATTTAACATTTTTGTCATTTTTCTGTATGTTTCAGCATCTTCTAAGTTTATTTTGATGGTGTTTCCATTCATCACCTTTGCATTAAACTTATCTGTAGCAGTTATTGTTTTTATTTTTTCATAGAGTACATCGTAGTCTTTGACTTCATCTATTACTATTGGTGGTGGTGGAGGTATTTTTTTTGGTTGTTTCTGGATAATATTTGGAACATTATCCTTTAATTGAGGTGGGGAGGGCGTATTATTCCGTCTCCTTTTTTTTCTCCCACCTTTAACTCTAATCCACTCAGTTTCTCGAGCTAGTTCTTCTTCATCCGTATGATACTCTTGTGGAGTTGTATTCTGGTTAGGAGTAGAACCGATGTCCTCCTTTGGCTTAAGAGCTTTAACTTCGTTTTCAAGCGTCTTCATACGCTCCTGCATCCATGCAATTGTAACATTCAGTTGCTTATTTAAATTGTTGGCTTCAACTAATGCATTATTAGCTTTACACAATTCATTGTGAAGCTTTTCTTCGTTTGTAGAACGAGTGTTGTGGCTGCTGGCCTCAATGGAGGGACTACCGCCTCTTTTCGGAGAATACGCGACTTTGTTACTCCTCTGGAAGGGATGTGAATTATCCTTTTCTATTTCACTCAAATGAGCTTGTTTATTCACCAACATGTCTTGGGATTGGTTAAAATAATTGTAATATAGCAATGGCTGGTCTCCCCCAGAATCCATGAGACCGACCTCCGAAGAGGGTGGATTTACCTGAGCAACAGGTGTACCACCTGGGGTATTAGTTTCCTTATTTGTTCTGCTCATTGCTCATTTATAGTGTATTGCACTCGCCTCTAGTATTTCGCCGATGCTTCACATCGTTGCCCGGGTGTTACCACGTGGAGGTATACTAGACACATTTGGTGGTTTCTACATAGTTGCAGCGTTGGAATATAGACCACGAGATACATGGCTATAGACGGTCAACCCCTACCCTATTGAGACGCACCCAACACCCGGGGTTGAATTGGTGACTAAACTGATGGTAGGGTTAGGAGTTGATTTTGTGATTTCGTTGGAGATTACGGTGGGATTGAAATGGAGGTAGAGTTGGAGATTGAGTTTAGATTGAGTAAGGGATTAAGGGGTTCAGTAAGGGATTGATTGTTTCGGGAGTTAGTTTGAATTGATATAATCTCACGAACGCACGTAATACAGACCGAAGTTCTGATCACCTCGTGAAGTTTCAGCCCTTTATATCTAAAAGTTTATCTGCCTTGAAACTTTCTGATACATAAACAAAATGGAAATGCCACCTCTCAGTAGATGTAAATAACACATGTAAAAACAAAGTCGACTATATGAAGTGAGACTCATTGGTGGCGTTTTTGGAGAGCCTTTTCTCTATGCTATCCTGAATTGCTCTTTAAATTGCTACCGAAAGGAATCACCGGAACCCCATTGCAAAACTTTTCTGAGAAAATAACAGAGAAACTGCCTTATTCCTTAAGAGACAACCAATTTGGTTATTCCGTCAGCTAGAATGATATCTTCTACCCTATATTAGCTATATATATTGAGTCTTGCAATTTGATTCTAAACTAGTAAAACTTTAATTATTTGATTAATATCAAATTTTATAATACTTACCTTAATCAGAATTTCGTCATTATTAGTAACTAAAAATATTATTCGTCTTACCTGAAAATATAGAAAAAAAAGTCACAAATTAGTTAAAAAATTCAAACAATAGTTGAGAAAATAAAAAATCGTGAAACTAAACTATTCAAAATATTCACGAACTTTTCAATTAATATATTTAGTGTTCAAAGAGAATAACAGGGGAAAAAAAGCTTACTATAAATAATAAACAGAATAGTTTGGCTTTATTTAAAAAGCAAAAGCAAAAAATGCTTTAAAATCATTTATAAAAAACTTTAAAATATTATATAAAGCACTCTCGAAAAGTTAAAAAATAAAATAATTCCATATAACTCTTCGTTCGAACGTGCGGATAATAAAACTGCACATAAAAGCTTTACAAAATATTATGACTTTTTTTTTTGTTGTATTTAAAGTTTCCTGAGATTAATTATTTTATTTGCAATAAAAGCTTTTTTTGTTTTAAATAAATAAAACGAATATTAACAGCACAATTCAACATGAATAAAAATAAAAAATTTATTGTATTAAACTTTCTTTGTTTTGAAGAGCTTTCTATAAACAATAATATTAATAAATTGGAAATCATTTTTATTATTTAATTTTGTTGCTGCTGGTCGTTTTCGTTTTTTTTTTTCCTTTTTTTTAATTAAAAACGAACTTGTAACAATAGAATTGTACAAAAAATCATTGGATTAAATCCATTTTCCTTCCAATTTCCTTGTACACAAATTTACGAGCTTTTACTATCTAGCATCTACAATTTCCGTTGATATTATTTTTTTGTATTTGTAACATCCAAATTAAAATATACCTTGGCGCACGATGATGCTTTTTGGGAAACAATATTTATTAGTGAGAAATTGGAAAATATTTTGTTTTGACGTAACGATTGTGTTATAAAGCCAAGTTTTTCATTATTTTTACAACATCACATATTGTTGTATATATGTATACATTTTTATATTTTATAGTTATTGCCACTTTTCGACTATAAAAATATCGTTTTTACATTTTTATAGCAATACGACAGTAATTTTATAGGATTTTTTTTTTGTCGAAAACAACACAAAAAAGATTTGTGTCTGTGTGTGCTTTTTATATTTACGGGCTGTGAAATATTCGTCTTTCTCTTATTTATTAAATCCCACATTTATACATTTTATCTCTTTAATATTTTGGCAATGTTTTTTTGTGTACACATTGTCTTGTAATGATGAGGGTGTGTGCGGGTGAGGGATTTGAGTTTATTTTTATTTTATACATTTTTTCATTTTAAATTAATAAAACTTGAAGAAGACTTATAAAGATTTTTATGATCTTACGAAGTGAATACAAAATATATAATTTTTGAGGGGGTGCTATTTCAGCTCTGTTGTTGTATTAGCAGATGGAAATATTTAATTAATGCTAGAGATTTTTCTGAAAAAAACAAGTTCGTTTATTTTTTGTACTATGTATCTTTTAATGGGCAAAATTGTCGTAAATGTCACACTTTCTACTTATAACCTTATACACCTGGTTGATTAGAAAATAACAATACAGAAAGAAATAATTTTATGATGGCAGGTGAGGTTTGGTATAAAAACTAATCTGATGTAATATCGCTTTCTTAACAAAGAATCGATCTTCTATTATTAACGTTTGTGTTTGAATGATTTTTTTTTTAAATATTCTACAAAAAAACTTGATAAACTAACTCTAAAGATAAACAGCACATCCTCAGTAACATTTCAAACAGAGACTTTGAAAATTTTAATTTGGAACATATTGCTAAGTATCGTCACCAGTTTATTTAATTGGAATTTATTTTAAATAATAAAAAGTAGTTCAAAAAGCTACAGTTTCATAAAAGTTATTGATTTTATTTCTTCTGTTGGTAAGGAGATCATCAAAATTCGTGCGGCTTACTTTAAATCAATTTTTAAAGGTAAATAGTTTGGTTTAGGATAGTTTTGTAAAAATTGAACACTAATAATCCAATGAGGTGTCCAGTGCAAGAATTGGGTATCTCCATTTTTCCTGAAATTGGGTTAAATAGCTGGAGATGCACCTTTTTATATTCCGCTTGGTCCTAAGCAAGAACGAATCAAATCCAAACAACCTTTATATAATATATTATAACATGGAGATGCCTGGAGAAATTTTATTGAGGAATACAAGGGTATCTCTAGGAGATATCTTGTTATTGCATCGCACTAATATATAATATGTGAACTGATTGTGCGGTTATTTTTATGTTTCACAGGTGTTAAATTTTGTATTATTTTCTGGATTTTTGCATTTTTCTTTTCTTTTTTCTCTTTTTGTGGATTATTTTTTCGATTGTACCGTTTTCTTGTCGTTTTTTTTATATTCTGTGCTCGTGTCGATACAAAATTTTCAGTTTAATTTAGCACTTTCTGAGATATAGTAGTGGATAATAAATATCTATCCTCTGTGTTTAATAATGTCAAATTCGGAATCTGAAAGTATTGTGGAACCATTTCAAAGATCAGACAGCGATAATGATCGCCGATGCAATCTTCCTCTTCTAGTGACAGTGAAATTCAACAGGCAGTCAGTGCTCAAACAGATAAAAAAAGAATCAGAGTGGAAGGTCGTTGGAAGAGGTCTTTATCGAAAAAACGTCTGGCAAAGTTGTTCATGCGAAGAAAGAAGGAAATCCTTGTTCTCACAAATTTAAGTGTTTTCAAAACGTTAGCTCGATTCATTCTACAAAACTTAAATCAAATGAACTTCAGGACTCTAGTTTGGCAGGATTCATAAAAGTTAAAAATGTACAGAGGCACAGACCAGCATCTGGAATAGAGCCGCTGTGAGTTTTTTGTAATAATTTATTTAAGGTAAGAGCTGATGCCGATTATTATAGAATTTGTAATTTATATTGTCCATTTTTCTCTCTCTCCAAAAGTCGTCTTGAAAGGATATCGAGTCATCTAAAAACTACATCTACAACACGAATTGATGAAAGAGGTCGTCATCAAATTCGCCCGTTGTGTGAACAACATTACTTATCCGGGTATACTAGAGAATCTAATGGTCGATATACTGTGAAATTACCGTTTGTTGAGACTCATAAACCATTAGGAGAATCATATTCAATTGCCAAAACCCGCCTTCTCGTGATGGAGCGGAAATTTAAGAGAGATCCATAGTTTCAAGAGTTATACAAGTCATTCATAAGAGAATATATAGAGCTCCAACATATGTCGTTAATCGAGAATACGGGATCAGAATTGGCGGTCTACCTTCCGCACCACGGCATAGTTAAAGAAACTAGTGTCACAACCAAACTGAGGGTTGTCTTCGATGCGTCGGCTCGAACATCGTCTGGAGTATCGTTAAATAATACCTTAATGGTCGCACCAACCATACAAAATACTTTATATCATATCCTAATAATGTTCCGCAAACACCGCATAGTATTCGGAGCAGACATCGAGAAGATGTACCGTCAGATACGGATCCATTCTAGTGACCGTAAATACCAACGAATATTATGGAGAGAGAATGAAGAAGATCCCATCGATATCTACGAACTAAACACCGTAACATATGGTATGGCTCCGTCACCATATTTAGCTACTCGCACTCTTCAAATGATTGCTGATAAAAATGAAGACATTTCCACAAAGGCCGCACGAAAGATAAGGGAAGATATGTAAGTGGATGACCTGTTGAGTGGTGCTGATAGCGTGGAAGATGCGATGAGAACTTGTGGCGAGATTATGGATCTGCTAACCCATGCCGGGATGAATCTGGGGAAAAGGAGTTGTAATTCAACAGAATTACTAATCAAATTCAACGAAAACGTATGGTCTGAAACATCCATTAGTTTCAATCAGCACGAGTGTAGCACACAAATATTGGGGTTGAAGTAGAAACCGAAAGCTGACCATTTTATGTACCAAACTAATCTTGATGCGACACCAACCTTCACCAAACGCAGAGTATTATCAGGGTTTAGCCGAATCTTCGATCCACTTGGCCTGTTATCTCCTTTCATCGTGCAGGTCAAGATGATGTTTCAAGAATTGTGGATGCTAAAGTTGTCGTGGGACGAACCAATGCATCCAGAAGCATGTACAAAGTGGTGGAATCTACGTGACGAAGTTCCCCAATTGCAATCAATAACAATACCTCGATGGTTAGGGCAGTTCAAAGATAAAAGCTTGCTGCATGGTTTTTCAGATGCCAGCAAGAAGGCTTATGCTGCTACCGCCGTATATTTGGTGACCGAGGTTAATGTGATCAGAGAGTGTCGATTAATTACTGGTGAAACAAATGTGGCACCAGTTCAAACCGTATCGGTACCAAAATTAGAATTGTGTGGTGCCTTATTGGTAGCTGAGCTAATGCGGCACGTAGGTTGCATTCTAGAAATTCCAGATGATCAAATGTATACGTGGACAGATTCTTGCATAGTCTTCGATTGGCTGTTCGATGTTCCACAAAGATGGAAGGTGTATGTGGCTAATCGCACCAGTAAAATTCTGAAATTATCACCGCGTGAACGTTGGTTCCATGTACCATCAGCTAGCAATTCATCGGACTGTGCGACTCGGGGTTTATCACCGCACGAATTACAACGCCATCGATTGTTGTGGTATGGTCCAGATTTTTTATTATCATCACCAGAACATTGGCCTAAAATCGACAGGCGACGCAAAATTGATTCAATGGAAATTCGAAAGCAGATAGTAACAATGATGTGTCAACAAAACGTAGAAGAAAAATTCATCTACGAATTGCAAGAACGGTACTCGAGCTTCAGCAAATTTATTATGACATTTGCATATGTTTGCCGCGCGATCAACATTTGGACCAAGAAATCAGCAGCAAGAGCCAAAGGTTTACTTACCAAGAAGGAGATGTCGGAAACTACTGAAAGGGTCATTAAAGTGATGCAACACAAATATTTCAGCGTTGAGATTCAGAGACTAGCTACTTATCAACTTATACCCAACGGAAGTCAATTAACAACACTTGATCCAATCGTTGATGAAGTTGGAATATTAAGGGTTGGAGGGAGAATTGAAAATGCACCAATACATATTGACCAGAAACATCCAATTATAACATCCAATTGTAACAAAGTTAATCGTTGAAATGCACATTAAAAACTTTCATTGTGGACCATCATTCTTGTTGCATACGATACGTCAGAGGTACTGGATAATTGGTGTCAGAAAAACCATTCAGGGTATATTACGAAAATGTGTGCCATGTATTAAGCAGAAGCCAAAATTAATTCAGCAAAAACTGGTTGGATTGCCTCGTGAAATGATTGAACTTGTAAAGCCGTTTCAACGAACAGGGGTAGATTTCTTTGGACCACTACAAATCTATTTAATTCATGGACGTGGGCAAAAAAGACGAAAATCGTATGGCTGTATATTCGTCTGTATGTGTACAAAGGCTTTACACATAGAAATCGTTACTAATACAACAACAGAAGCATTTTTGGGCGCATTTGATCGATTTGTTGTCAGGCGGAGTCCTGTAACCGATGTCTATTCAGATAATAGGACAAATTTTCGCGGTGCAAAGCGAAAACTTGACGAGTTAAATGAGTTTGTGACAAAAAATGAAAACGGATTAGTATCAACCCTACTGAAAAAGCATCAGCTAACATGGCATTTCATACCAGCATATACTCCACATTTTGGTGGGCTCTGGGAGGCCGGTGTTCGGTCAATAAAAACAGATCTGAAGAAAGTCACCGGTGATAAAGTATTATCTATGGAAGAACTGCATACGTTGTTAGTTCAAATTGAAGCCATGCTAAATAACAGGCCCTTGTATATCAGTGGTCACGAAGTCCAAGATGTACTTACGCCATCACATTTTTTATTGGGAACGCAATGGGTTGCGTTACCACCACTCGAAACTAGCTCTATAGCATATAATAGGTTGTCACATTGGCAAGCAGTCCAAAAGATGTTGCAGTTAATATGGATACGGTGGTCCAACGAATACGTGCATACCTTGCAAGAAAGATGGAAATGGAAAACGGATGAAGCGAACTTGGAAATTGGACGAATTGTTCTAATTAAAGAAGACAATCCATTACGTAACTGCTTGAGAATGGGCAAGTTTACTCAGTTACATCCTGGTACAGACGGAAGGGTACGTCTTGTCACGTTAAAGACTATGGACGGTGAAATTCAACGAGTTATTCATAAATTATGTACACTGCCAATACATTAACGTCCCTTAGTCACCTACAATATCAATCAGATGAACCGTTATATTTTGCAGCCGAAATCATCATATCCAAGTTAAATAATTCATCGAAGATAATTAAATAAGTTACCAGTGAACAGGCGTTATGTTTACAAACCATGACAAAAGAAAAAAAATCAATTAAGTAACAAAAACCAAACAAGCTAAGTACAATGTGCATATATCTACTTACCAGTGATCACTTACCCACGATATACATATAGCATCTCATACGAATACCCAATCAGCTGGACAGAAGTACCAAATTGTGAAGTATCTAAGTAATATTCATACGAGCTGTCCAACCATTCTAAATAAAACCAACCCTCAATTACCTCAATTGCATTAAATGAACCACCAGTGTAGTTAGTAGCCGATGTATTTCATATCCAGATAACCTACTGAAGGAACCATTTATGACACCAAAGGATAATAATCAATAGCGGAGACGGGAAGCGACACTTTGGCATGTTTACAAAGCGAAATAGAGATTAACCGGTTTCAGCAAACAATTGAGCTTGAATCACTTAATTCAACGAGGCGGAGGATGTCTAATATCGAGAATTTATTTATGAATTTGGATCTAAAAAAAATAATAATAGTTATTATTGTTGTTGATTTGATTGCAGCAGCTTCCAAATGTCAAATGTCTGTAAATGTCAAATTTAGATCGATCAAGTAGTTATTTTTTTGTAACACTGTTAATTTAGGTCGGTTAAGTAGATTTTTTGGTAACAAAAAGGGTAAGATAGAGCTCTAAAATTATTCGAAGATGGCAGCAAATATTAAACTTAAGTAGTCAAAAAAAAAAGAGTTGTAAATTTAGTAAAAATAAAAAAGACAAGGCAGTCTGTAAAAAATCGTCGAAGAGAAAATCAAAACAAATAGTGTTTACTTTGCCCACCATATTGGCCAACAGTAGTTCGATTATTATCGGGTTAAATAGAAAAATCTTGCAACACAATTATTTGATGATAACGAAGTGCAAAAACAAAATACAGTCCACTTGCCCACGAAGACTTGTAAAAAGTGGAGATACCGGGTTGTTACGCTGAGCACCTCAATTAGGGTTAGGTATTCCATTTTTGGGTAGTTTATTGAACTTGTTTTGCCAATAAACAAATATTATTATGGCAGATGTAAACATATAGAAGAGTTCTTTCGACAAATTTGTGTTAATACTATCCAAGTGAACCAGATCTAGCCAGACCTCTAGAAAAAAAATAATTTTTGAAATTTACTAAATTAATTTAATAAGCAATAATTATAAAGACCAAGAAAAAATTTATCAAAAATGTCGTAGATTTTGAATGTGAAATGTTCACTGTAAGCTTTCAAAATATACGGTGTTCAAAATACATTCCAAGCTACTGTTGACCGAACATATCGTAAACGTTGGTTTTTATGCCGTTTTTCACTCTATTCAGTCCTTTTGGCAGCTCTTGAAGTAGGAGCTTTATTTTGAAGATGCTGAATGCAACTGTTAACTCACGACTTCTCGTACGATGTACATATATAGGGCTTCAGGAAGAACTTCACGTCGATTAAATGTTTCAGCCGCTTCTGATTCATGACATTGCAAAGGATTTGCTTCAAGACGAATATCACGTTGCTATTCTGACTATTATTTTCTTGAATTTTGGTCTAACTTGCCCAATATCTTTTTTCGGTGGTATTTTTAAGCAAACACGCGAGCTTGACATGCATCTCATACTCGTGTATGGTAAAACTTTCACCACGATCGGATGAGCAACTGAAGCGCGGAATATACATACATAAAACAGGTCACAATTACGGACATTCGTATTATTTACGAACATAATTCAATACATCGATAAACCAAATTCAAACCAATTTCAAAGTAGCGCAACAAAATTTTTTCTTCGCCTTTATTTTGCTTCTGTGAACTTTTATCATTCAACAATCTATTATAAATTTATGCTACGGTTTACTGAAAAAGAGGTGCGGGGAGAGGAAGAAAATTCTTGCATAAGCTTTTTTGATTTTTGCATACCTTTTTCGGGCGTTCAAAACAGCATCGCGATGTAAGGTTGAAGGGATTGGAGTCGTGAAAAATGGAAAATTTGTAAATGGAATAGTCAAAATTTGTATGTAGTTTCCGATGTTAATTCGTAGTATAATTTTTTCGAGCTTAGTTCCAATTTTTGGCGTAATAAACCCCGAAACATAAAATGTTCTGCCGACTTTAATTTTCACACTCGTGTGATATTCTGGAAAATGCCAAATTTAATATTGAATAAAGAACAATAAAGAAGAAAGAAGAGGAAAGTCGTAGAACCTCAGAATCCGAACAAGGAATAACCCACAAAACTATAGAATTCGAATTTAGTGCGTTTAATTCCAACTATATTTTCCGGCTTTAATCCCATTTTTTCCATTTTTGCCACTTATTTTGTTACACCGCTCAAAAGTTCTCTTCAGTTTGTTTTTATCCATTTTCTGTTCTTTTCAAATGAATTTTAAAACGATTTTTTTTCTCCTTCTCGATCATCAATTGAAGCCAAAAATTCATGAATTTATTCAGTAACAAACGATTAGTGAGTGATCTATTTGAATTGAACAGAATTATATTGTGCCTTTTAAGTTGCATTTACTGCTGAATAGCTTAGTGAATTGTAGCGGCTCACTCATGCGTGCTCCACCACAAAGTATCACTAACATACCTTGGCGTCTGAGTTAACCCAACCAATAATGTAACATCTTCACGCCGTTCAACGGTGACATTACCATTTGGGAACACACGCATTCAACCAATGAACTATAATAACATGTAGAGACAACAAAACAAAATAAAGGAACGATATCAAAGGGCCGAATGTCGAAGTGCCGAATGTCAAAGGGCCGAATTTCAAAGAGCCGAATGTGTCGAAGGGCTGAATGTCGAATGGCCGAATGTCAAAGGGCCGAATGTGTCGAAGGGCCGAATGTCGAAAGGCCGAATGTCGAAGGGCCGAATAGGTCGAAGGGCCGAATGGGTCGAAGGGCCGAATGGGTCGAAGGGCCGATTTGGTCGAAGGGCCGAATGGTTAGTCGATGAAAGTTAAATTAGTCGATGTCATTTTTCTTCAATTTATTTTCCTCAGAAAGAGTAAAAAATGTACGGGAAACTGTTATGCAATAATTTATATTGCAATATTTTGTAATGCAAAATATACATACCCAACCCAGTTTTCCTATGTACCTTATTTTAAGTTGATTTTTTAAATGAGCAGACATATATCTACATACATCAAGATGGTTCACCTATTATGTACAAATATTTTTTCACCTGATAATATCAAAAGGAAAGCAAACCATAAACAATAACAATTATTGCAATATTTTTGTCGATAGAATATCCAAAGATTAAATATAATAGAATACATAAATTTAAAAGAAATTAATTTAAATTTGATAAAAAAATGTACAACAAAATTAAAAAATTATATTTCTAAAACCAAAACAAAAAACAAAAAAAATTCGGCCCTTTGACCCATTCGGCCCTTCGACCCATTCGGCCCTTCGATATTCGGCCCTTGGACACTTTCGGCCCTTCGACACATTCGGCCCTTCGACATTCGGCCCTTCGACACATTCGGCCCTTAGACATTCGGCAATTCGACCCTTCGACATTTGGCCCTTCGACATTCGGCCATTCGACATTCGGCCCTTCGACATTCGGCCCTTTGATATCATTCCAAAAATAAATATTTCTTTTTCACGTCAGTCTGCTCTCGTTCTCTGCAGCGACAACACATCGCTCGTGGTGTTGGTCGCCCACCATATTTGGTGCTGGCGGCAAAATGGTAATAAATAATAAAAATTAAAAAACTTTGTTATAAATAATAAAATTAATTTCAATCAATAAATAAATAATTACAAATGTAAAAAAATAAATTAAATTAAAATTGTGTTTACAATTATTTATTGTGTACTACAGACTAATTTTCCAAATAGGGTTTTAGTGTACAACTTTTATTAAATGTGCAAAATTGTTTTGATATATTTTTGGGACGATATCGAGAATCTAGTTCGGATAATCGATATTTTCGGAATTTTGGTACACAATATTTTGGAATATTGAGAGTTTCATATAATTTGACGTTGAGTTCGAATCAATGTGGAAGTGTGTCATTTTTATAAACTGCACCAGATGAGAAATTGTCTAGCGGTCTGCTCTGGTAACTATCTCGATACAATTCAACACTGAAAATGTATGAAGTATGTATGTTTATGTGATTGTGCATCTGCATATGAACTCGATTTGTTTGATGGAAATATCATTAGAATAAACCCAATTGGAACTTGCTATTTCTTAACCAATTTTAATCAGAGTAAAATAAGAGGGAAAAGCGATTTAGTGGTGATATTTAGCTGAAGTTCTAAACTAAGGATGGAACAGTTATTTGTTCACCGATTATTATGAAATTCAACATATAAGATGGTATGTGATGCTAAAACGATTTTTTCATAAAATTTTGGAATATGGTCAAATATCACTAGGAACTAGGATAATTCTAAGTCGATTATAATGAAATTCGACAGGTACTTTTTTACAAATGGGAATAAATATGACCAATTAGGACAGAATTTTCTATTTCTTAACTGATTATGATGAAATTTCAAAAAGTGTGATTAAAATGGGATTGTAAAATTAACTGTTAGATAAGGTTCTCAAATGTTACCAATTAGGATACTGACAGTTCGCTACCTTATAATGACAAGGTTCTAACTAACAAAATTTCGAAAAATGATTGATGGTACCCGTGGTATGTGTTGTGATAAAATATATTTAATTTAATCAAGTAGTACTCATAGTGTTGTGGTCGTATCTTCAATTTATGCTAAACAACAAATTCAAGCCAAGAATATTATTGCATCGTGCAATTATTCAATTCAACGTAGTAAGTCAGGTAATATTCTGCGACACTTAAAAACTCCCCTATAATTGTATGACCTGGAAAAATTTATTCTTTAAATCAACAGAAAACGAAATAATTAACAATATGACAGTGAGCCATCTACCACAAAACAAACTGGATCAAATAATACGAACGGGCAATTTCTTCAGTTTCAATGCGATATTCAAGATCAGTTTGGAACTGAACACATATCAGACCAATCCGAACAAGATTTTTATGCGGATTCGTTTGATGATTTCCTCTTCACTACGTATTTAAATTCAGGTTCAGAGGACAGCATTACGGAAAATGAATCAGGGAACTGTGGGTCATGACATTCAGGATGAAATCGTACAATATTACAAAATGACGGTGAACATGTAATCGTAAATAAGAAAAACGTGAGGAAGCGACCCAGAAATTCATCGAGATGGAAATCTACAGAAAGAAAATTGTATCAAAGCGGAAAAGAATATACTAGTAGAAGAGGAAAATTGGTGTCTGCCAGAAAAGTCATAGAAGTTCCTAGTTGCTCTAAGAAGTGTCGACTTAAATGCACCTCGATGGTCAGCAAAAATGAAAGAAGTGTTATATTGACATCATTTTACACTTTAGCATAAAACGAGAAAAAACAATTTTTGTTTCAACAGGCCGAGAGAGATTTGTGTATCAGAAAAATACTAAAAGATGAAGCGGGTCCAACCGAGAAGCATATACTGCTAAACCAGATGGGCGAGGTAAATCTAGTGGAAGTAGCCGTTTATTAGATATTGCTATTAAACAGAAGATCGTAGAACATATAAACTCATTTCCGGTCGTGGAGTCCCACTGGCAAACGACGCAGCGAAAATATTTAGAATCTTGTTAATATATTTCTAAAATGTATGAATTGTATGAGACATTATGCAAAGAAGAAAATATACAACCTGATCAGCATATCGTCGCGTGTTTAATATGGCGTTTAATATTGGATTTAACGTTCCCAAAAGTGATCGATGCGATTTATGTGAAGCGTTTAAAACAGTGTTAAACAAAACTTGTCGATTACCGAAAGCCAAAAAAATGAATACGATATGCAAATCTCAAACAAGGAAAACATGCGTAAAGAAAGAGAAGCGGACAAAAGTGGAGTTATTCCTCTATTGAGCTTAGATCTACAAAATGTATATAATTCCACAGCAAAACTTTCATTAACTAATCAAGCTTACTGTGCAATATGGGATGAATCATTGTCTGGTAGAGCTGGAAATGATATTGCGAGTGCGTTGAACAAAATATTGGAATGTGTGGTTAGTGAAAATGTTTAGACGAATATAATATTATGGAGCGATTCATGGGTTCCTCAAAACTGGAATTCTCACATGTCTTATTCTATTATGGATTTCTTACCAAGACATTCTTGTATCCAAGAAATTTATCATGTCCATTCATTTATCGAAAAAGATATAAGAAAAACTGAAAAATACTCTCCAACAGGCCTAATTCGTTTATTGAAGTTGGTTAATCGTAAGCAACCCTACAAGAACATCCAAATGAAAAGGACGGATTTTAAGGATTACCAAGCAACTTTCAAATTATTTAATTACAAAATAGTGACATTTACTAAAGTTAGTACGGGAATTCACCATGTACAATGGAAATGGGATTCAATAACCAGAAACCACTATTAGATAGGGCTACATCCTAGTTTGACAATTATATTACCTGAAACCTTAAAAAACATGTTTTTGGTTAATTTTTTCATACTAAAAATCGTATAAGATAGGTTTTGACAATGAAGATCAATACTGAAATGTACAATTCTTATTGTTGGACCTGTATGTATGTGAATTTACTGAATTATAGAGGCTACAGCTACCACTATAGAAACAATTTCAGTTCACAATTTTTAAGGAGTTCAACCTTTCCAATGAATAGCAATTTGTGAATGTACACGGCTAATACATTGCTGCAATGGTTTTAATTTTTTTGTTTTTAGTGGACATGGGCTGCAGATGTGGTGTGGGTTCTATAATAGAAAATTTTGAAATTGGTATAATTTTGAAAGGCCATAGAAAATGCTAAATTGTTATTGATTAAATATTTTTCTGAAATTAACTTTATTATTATTATTATTGGAGGGCCATGTGGGCGATCAGCCACCTCGCACTGCGACCTAAGAGATCTATTGTTCTGGACCCTGCTTAATTATCCGTCCAGTCAATATTCAAGTTCCTAATGAGCTTGATAATATTGCCAGCCGGTACGTGATACATACTATCTGGGCTTATTGCTCTCCCTCCTAGATGTTTACTACAGTTCCGATAGAAAGATGGTAGCATTGGAGCCCAAATAGAATATTCCTACAGTGCCCCGTCTTCCGTTTGATTTTACTCTTACGAGTTACTGGGAATTGCAAATCGCCTTTAGGTCACCCTGCTTTACTCTGGCAGTTTTTATACTGGTACGAAACGGAACTCGTAGGGACTACCGAGGCGGAACTCTGGTAGTTATTATAAAAGTACGAGACGGAACTCGTAGGAACTATCGAGGCGGAACTCTGGCAGTTATTGTAATGGTACGAGATAGAACTCGTAGTAACTACCGAGGCGGAACTCTGGAAGTTATTATAAAAGTACGAGACGGAACTCGTAGGAACTACCGAGGTGGAACTTTGGTAGTTATTATAAAGGTATGAGTCTGAGCTCGGTGTCATGGCCGAGACAGAACCTGATTTACTTATATTACTACTATTAATGTTTGTCTTTTCGGGAAGTGGACTCGTCTGTACTACAGCTGGTGTTGGTGATGCTCGACGAGTCCTTCTGCGTTTCCCTGGTGATGAATTGAATTTTCGCCGACGTTTTCTATGTAGTTAATATTCATTCTTTGCAATCCGTTCGTTAATTGATTGATGTCCTGATCTCTCCGGTAACTCTGTTGACCCCTGTTAAGGTAAGTCGGTTGGCTTTGATTAACTGTGGGCTGTAATGATCTTACTGGAGGTTGATAAGGATTCTGTTTTGTTGGACTGTTGTGTGTGTTCCTACGTGGCTCGAGATTATGCTGGACTCTATTTGGCTGATAATTTCGTGTTCCATTATTTTGTTGGTAATTTTGTTGATTTCTGTTGGGATACTGATTTTTAATTGCAAACTGTGGCTCGTAAAGTTGCGCTCCGAACTGTAACTGTTGGTACCCTAGATTTGCGGCATTTCTGGCGGCACAATTCTCCAAGATATGCCCGAAACGTTTGCAATACTTGCATGTTACGGTTGGTATGGTAGTATGTATCTTGTACAGTCCAGTAGTATTATCAGATTCATTAAGAGCCTGAATATTGACTGGACGGATAATTAAGTATGGTCCAGCACAATAGATCTTTTAGGTCGCGGTGCGAGGTGGCTTATCGCCTAAATGACCCTTCAATCAATAATAATAATAATATGGTTGGTACCACAACTTCCCTCCCCAACGTCTTCGCACTGTGGCCTGCCTTGTCAAAAAGTTGGCACCTTGTCAGTGTATCTCCTTGGCTGCCAGTTGCTGTTGCTCTGGACAAACCAAGCTGACGCTCTATTCTATCGGCCATGTCAACAGGTCCTTTCAGGGATTTCCCTGTGGCCATCGACAGGTTTGTTCGAATGGCTTCGTTGTGTAAACCACGAACGAAAGCCTCATGTTCTAATGTGGCCACAAAGGATTTCGGGAGTGCATTTGCCTCACCATATTTGGTACGGACTCCTGCTTCATAATCTAGTGCATGACTCTGTATCCGACTACCGAAGTCTGTACAGCTCTCGAATTTCCCTTGCTTGGCATTCCTTAATCGGTCATGTAGCGATTCCATTGTGTGGGCGGGCAAAAATTTCTTTGTTACCATACTATAAAAGTCTTTGAGATCTTCTACATGGATGTCTTTGAACATTGTATATGTCCTACCACGAAGCCTAAATAGAATCTCGTCCAATAAGGTTACCAGCTGTTCTGGTTTACCTAAAAGTTAGGTGAGGAAGCACGTTTACTTGCGAATTGCGAACAGGTTACCCCTTACACAATTGTACCCATCACGCAGCTGTTTAATACATGATCAGAACAGCTTACGTGATGCGCACCCTACTGGAAGGTTACGGAGCAGGTATGTTAATCTACTCAACCTTGCCCCCCTCCAATAGACGCCAAACCACCCCTCAAAATTACCTTTAGAGTGGCAGTTCTAGCTAAATAAATGTAGTTGACCTTAAGAAGACGCAGCTACCACCAAATAAAAAAATCTGATATATTATTTGGAATGGATCAACCTTGTCAATTGCTTTAAAGTTTACTATATTTATTTAAATAAAACTCCTACTCTAACCGCTAAAGTAGTCTAAAAAAATTCCTAAGCTTGTGATAAACATTTTTTATTATAAAATTTTGACTTCTATTTGCTGAAATTGAATTTTTGCTACGATTTTACCAAATTTGTACTGCCATCACTGCCATATAGTATATGCAATCTATATTGACTTAATGACCAGACGAGATGTATTTAGCTTTTATTTCAATTTGACCAGAATGCTTTTGTTATGAAAAAAATTTTAAATTTCAATTTTTTGTTGTCAAACATTTATGAAAATATTTCAAAGATTATAATTAAGAATTTGTAATGATGTCTTTTAAAAATTTGTATTAGGAAAAAAATTAATTTCCATATGTTTTACGTGTTTTCAAAAGTATGAAAAGTTTGGTCTTCCCCTCGTTTCTGATTTCATTATAACAGCTTCGTTTTTAAGAATATGGCTTTATTTAGTCTAGGCTGCTTTGGTTCCACCCGATCCCTAGTTGTACTATGCGTGAGCAATTGATGAATTTGGTTTGAGATGACACGTTAAAAATATTTATTTTTTTTTTTTTTTCCTTTATTTAATATTACAACTGATTTACAAATCATTTAGTAATTTATCTTTCTTAAATGAAGATTCACATTTGACGGGCAGTAGCCCAATGGTTACTCCCGTTTGAATTTACATAGTAATTATTTTTCTCTATCCGAATTAAATACAACTACCCAATTCCAAAGGTTTCTGCCTTTGAAGTCTTCTTACTGCATTGGTGGTATCCAACAAACTTCGTATGTCTGCATTTTGGTGCCGAGATATCCGCTGAATGTGTTTCTTCGCATGATTTTGTATTTCTTCACTTACATATTCCATGTTTAAGTCTCTATGGAGGTTATCATTTCTAATGTACCATGGTGCGTTTACAATGCCACGCAGCACTTTGTTTTGAAAACATTGAATCATTTGTACATTTGTCTTCTTGGTACAACCCCAAAGTTGAATACCGTAGGTCCATACTGGTTTAAGTATTTGCTGATATAATAGCAATTTGTTATGTCTTGTAAGCTCAGAGTTTCTACCTATTAGCCAATACATTTTCCTATATTTGATGTTCAATTCTTCTTTTTTCTTTTTAACATGCTCTTTCCATCTAAGCTTGCAATCGAGAGTCATGCCGAGGTATTTGGCTGTATTTGCATTTGGAACCGGCCTTGAATTAAGTTTCACTGGAATCCAGTTAACTTTCTGGTTTGTGAAGTTTACGTGAACCGACTTTGCTTCGTTTAGGCTAATGCGCCATTTCTTGGTCCAACTACTCACTGTGTCGGTTGCTTTTTGAAGTTTGGTCGTTGCTTCTGATATACACTTTCCAGTAGCCAGAATAGCTGTATCGTCTGCAAATGTTGCTATGGTGGCACCTTCTGTATTTGGCATATCTCTGGTGTACAGGATGTACAATATAGGACCCAGTACGCTACCCTGTGGTATGCGTGCTGATATTCTCTTTAGTTCAGAGTACTCTTGGTTATATTTTACACGGAAATGTCGGTCTGCGATATAAGATTTAAGAATTTGATAGAATTGCTTAGGTAGATCTCGATGCAATTTAAATTCAAGTCCTTGGTGCCAAACTTTGTCGAAAGCTTGTGCTACATCTAAGAAGATGCTGGAGCATATCTTCTTATTCTCAAGTGAGTCTTCGATTATATCCGTTATTCTGTGAACTTGTTCTATCGTAGAGTGATTTTCTCTAAATCCAAATTGGTGTGGTGGAATCAAATTTCTCTCCTCTATTATTGGCTTGAGTCTCTTGAGCAGTAATTTTTCAAATAATTTTGAAATTACAGGAAGTAGTGAAATCGGTCTGTACGACTTTTTATCGTTCGCTGTTTTGCCTGGTTTGGGGATCATAATTACTTCGGCAACCTTCCATTGCCGTGGGACATATTTTAGTCTGAAGACAGCATTGATAATTTGAACCAATTTTCGTAGTCCCTTCTCGGGGATGGCTTTTACGACTTGTCCAGTAATTAAATCATATCCTGGAGCTTTTTTTGCGTTCAAATTACACTTGATCTCATTTTTTAATTCCTGTAATGTTACACATCGAATATTATATTCATCAATTTTGGTAATTGTTATTATGTTTTCATCTGCTGTTTGTCTAGGTAACGGTTGAAAGGTGTCTTCCAAGTGAGCTGCAAATAAAATAGCTTTTTTCTTGTCGCTTTTGGCCCAGGTTCCTTCCCCATTTTTATTAGGTGGCACATGCATTTTAGTTCTTTTTAATCCCTTTGTTGCTTTCCAAAGAGAGTAATCAGTATCTTTATGTTCGGTGAGACCATTTAAGTACTTGTTAATAGTTTCATTCTTAATTTCTTTTATAAGTTGTTTTAGTTTATTGCATCGAAAATTGAGGATTTTTTTTGTTTTCCGGGGCGCGTGTCCTTTGCCAGGTTTTTCTTGCCTTCCGTTTCTCTCTAACTAACTCCCGGACCTCAATACGATAATGTTGATTCCTACGGGATTCGGTGTGACTAGCAGGAGAACTTTCCCATGCTGCTTGTTGAATAGTACTGTTAAATACCTCTAGTTCGTCTTCCAACTGTACCGGTGTTTTAATCGGCACTCGTAGATTTGTTTGCATTTCAATTAGTTCTTGAAATAGGTCCCAGTTAGTTCTATTATTTGTTAATTTAGGCAGGTTATCCTTATTAATTATCATTGTGCTGAGTGTCATGATAACAGGTGTATGATCGGAATATATCCCTTCGCTGTTTTCGATGCACATGTAATTCTCGAAGATCCCTTTCGTTACATAGAAATCAATGAGATCTGGTATTTTATTTATATCAGCAGGCCAGTATGTTGGTTTACCTCCAGAGTGGAACTCGCAGTTATTTATTCGTCCGGCTTCGAATAGCTCTTTTCCTTTATGGGTTGTAAGTCTTGATCCCCAATAGGTGTTTTTTGCATTAAAGTCACCACCAATAATAAAATTGGATCCTCTAGTGATCTAAAGAGTCTATTATAATCTTTTTTGTTTAGATGATAGCGTGGAGGGCAGTAGATAGAGGAAATACTGTATTCATTATTATTGTTAGTTTCAATTTTTATGGTTTTAACTTGCATATTTTCCTCTTCTATACTAGGTTCTTCATAGTGTTTGAGACTCTTTTTCACTATTACTGTTGATTCTCCTCTGGGTTTTCCTCCTGGGTGAACAGCATGGTAACATTCATAATCACGTATTTTAATAAATGATGTTTTTGTCAAATGGCTCTCCGATATAAGGCAGATATCAATTTTTTCTAAATTTAGAAAAATTTCTAGCTCTGGAACATATTGCGCTAGTCCGTTCGCGTTCCATGTGACAATTCTTAATGATCTGCTCATTTTAGTATATGAGGGCTGTTGCCTCGTTCAAGGTTTGATGCATATCTAGACGCTTATATAAAGCTTCTAGACCACGTTCTTGCTTTGCTAGCCTTATATTTATGGCTTCTATGCTTCGACAAATCCTTTCAAGGGGATTATCATTCGTAGCATTAGATGATTGCTGTACAATTTGTGAATAACTTTTCCGCTCTGTACCAATACCTGGTGGTTTTGGCTCCGCTTGGGTTTTAGTTGGTTTCTCTTCTCTGGTAACCCTAGGGTTTTGAGGAAACTGATGCGTTTTGTTTCTTAGTCTTTGAAGTTCTTTGACTACTTCACAGCCACTGTAATTTGCAGGATGATGCCCTTTACAGTTTATACATTTTGCAGGGGTGTTTCTACTTTCTGTACACCCTTTAGCGTTGTGTTTTCCAGCACATTTTACGCATCTTGGCTCCCGTCTGCAATATTTTTGCGTGTGATTGAAACCTTGGCATTTTTTGCATTGAGGTATTAGCCTCGTGTTTTTCTTAAGCGGTTCTATTTTAACCCTCATATTGAGAATTGCTTTGATGTTGAAGATGTTTTCAACTTTCTCCTTTTTGTTAAACGTAAGCATGAAGAGTGAAAGCCTCCTTTTTTGACTTGATTGTTCTCACCTCTCTCTCGTTTTAGGATGTTTACTGCATCTTCTATTTGCAGATCTCTTGCCTTTAGGTCCTCAATTATGTCCTCCTTCGAACACGTTGGATGAAGACCTCTGGCCATAACCTTAATTGCGCGTTCGTTTTTATCTTCGTATGTGAACCATTCTTTACCTTCCGCATTGAGCTTTGTTGCTAGAGCTCTATATGTATCGGAATCCAGTGTATTGATTTTCCACACGTTATTGTTTAGTGACACTACTCTATATTCCTTAGCTGTCACTGATTTCATTAAAGATTGTATGCTTGTAAATTCTGTTATGCCGATTACATTAATTGGCGGAGGCGCCTTTTCTTTCGGTACAACCTTTTGTTGCCGATTTTGTTGCTGTTGCTGGTGAGCTCGTTTGGTATTAGTATCACCAGTTACTAATACATTAGCTTGCGAATGATCTCCAACTTCAGGCGAGAATTCTGCTTTTCGTTTTTTGGTAGGTCTTTTCTTCCTTTTCAGTACGCAATCTGTTTCTCTCATGAGATCCTCTTCATCAGTATGGAACTCATTGGTATAACTGGTGTGAGTACTTGTTTCAATATAACAAGTTAGCGGGTTTTCAGAAATCTCCATTGGTTTGGGCTTCTTCAATTCTTCATTTTCTTTTTTCAGCTTTTCAATTTCGCTTCTTAATTGGGTTAAAAGTACCTCTACTTCACTGAGTTTTCGACAGAGTTCAGCGTTTTTGTCTTTCTGCTGATTTGCAGAGTTAGTATGATTGTTTGGTGATCTTAACAATATTGAACTTCTTTCGAATGGGTTTAGCAATGATTGGCTCAGCCCAGAATCCATTGAGCCAGCCTCGTAAGAGGGTGGATTAGCCAACTGGTAGTTGGTTTACCACCTGGGGTATTGTTTCCTTTTTGCGTTGAACTCATTGCTTTAAAACTTTGTATGTATCAACTACCAACCTAACCAGTACAAGTTGGTAGTGGGTCATTGAAGAGAACATCATTTGCTATGTTCTCGGTAGTCGGTTATTCCGCCGTATCTCGGTCGCCAGAGCCTCGTTAGTTAATTAGCAGGAAGTACCACGTGCAGGTGAGGTTGGCATTTGGGCTAGTATATTAAGACCATCTAAATCGGCGCCCCTTACCCCCACGTTAAAAATATGACGGTGCTCGTCTTGTGCATCTCATATTTCACCATTATAATGATCACTCATTCATACGAAAGAGAAGGAACCAAGAAAAATCCTTTGTCATTGTATGTGAGCGAGTATTAATTTGTAGGAGTTTTAAGTTTTAGAATATACGAACATAATCTGAAAATTATATATCTGGGTAACTCTAGTTGGCAGTTATTTCTTTTGAAATTTTAAAGGGATCAGAATTTTATTAATTTTTTTTTTTTTGAAAATTTTCAATTACTTGGATTTTACGAATATTCAGTTCCGGCAATTAGAACCACCCAAAGCTTCTCAACTCGTTGGTACTCTCACGGTGATCAGACATTTTACTGTAGATACACAAAAATATCGTTAATACCCTTAGCCATAGTGTAAACCCCTTGGTAAGCCCCGATAAATAATGGTGGATAATCTAAATTGATTTAGAGGCGGAAAAATTCGGGCTTTACCAGTGACCCTTATGACAGATAAAAAACTGGTAAATAACAGTTCCATCAGCCTCTCGTCATTGTTTTATAATAACTAATATAATTTTTAATTGATTGTCATGTTAGGATAACGTCAACATCATTTCTCAGAAAGCCTACCTAACTTACAGAAGAATATTTTGCAAAAAAAATAATTTATTTGCGCCCCCGTCCCCCGAAAAAAAAAACAACAATTTGCAGTAAATAAGTAAATACACATAAGTAAGCCACTGTCAGATATCCGCAAATATCTCCCACGGAAACATCAAAGTTTTATTATGCGGGAAAGTTTTGTATTTATAAGCTTTGCGTTTATAAAGCTCGTAAGCCAATTAATAGAAGAAACACACATGCCGTGGACAAAATATTGGTGCTGCATCGTTCATGAGCACTAATTTAGGGGATGCAGGCTCAAAATTAAACCATGGCTCAAAATTAAATGATTAAAATGCAATATAAATCTACAAAATGGTATTCAGTGTATTAGTATGACTACTTAGGATTTCAATAAATGCTCCAGCAAACTTGAAAGAGAAGAAACAACACATAAATAAAATGGGTCATTCAGCATATTTGACCCTTATAATGCTGTACTTTTTAAACTTTTGATAATGTGTCGCGTGGAACCCAAAAAATAAAATCCATCCACACCAATAATTTTTTTTTAATAATGGGAAACGTATTCCTAAGAAATTTGGCCATTTATGAAAGATGGTCTCGTCCACATCCCACCAATCCATATTCGTACCCGGCCAATTTAAAATTATTCGGTAACAACTTGAATAATCCTTCAACATAAACCAATTTGAGGGATTTAAAAATTCCTGGGGTAATTTTGGGCCCAAATTATTTTGTCGAATTTTACTTATATAAAACAAAATTTTAATTTAATTGTCAAATTCTGAATTATTGAAATATTAAAACTATGGAAATAACTGAAACATATTTCCCAAAGATATTCTTAGATTTTTCCAACTACTAATTTTTGGCCAATTTGACAACCTCTATCATTTCAAACAATGACTACATTTTCTATATCAAGTTTTTTAAAATTTTTATATTCCTTACTTCAGGTGTCAGTTTCTGAAAATTAAGTTTTGTATGTTTACTACTTTTGTACTCTAGCAGGACCTTTCGCCTATTTATCAAATATATTAGAACGGCCTTGCTTCTAGGATCAAGAAAATCCCCATTATTTTTGATATTGTGCCTAAACTTTGAGGGAAGATGAAACAAATCTAAAAAAATGCCAGAAGTTACAAGCTTAAAACATCTTTAAGAGCCGCAGTAGGCAACAAAATTTTATAATACCAGTAGCGCCACAACAACTGCAACACACACACATTATTTAACATCAACTGAAAATTTAAATCTCATGTATGCTTTAATTGATATAGTATTCCTGCATTCAAATATGAGATAAGATGGGATAGAGTAAAGCAGCAATATGAGAGTAAACAAGTTAGTTGGGTAGTATGGTATTCAATAGTTAAATATTGACGTGTTTTTTTCCGAATTATGTATGTACAAAGAAATTCTGTTTTTGCTTCCGATATATTACCCCCAATTTGCAGAGATGAGTGAATATCAAAGTTTATGTTTGCCTTTCCCTTACCAACATAATATTGTAAATGCACATCTGTGTTCAAAGTTTCATCAAGAAAACTTCGATGCAGCAATTTACAAATCAACAATATTGTAAAACCAACTCAAATAAATATTTATACTTTGTAATACTGTTGAGTATCGATTGAATATCTTACTGATTTGTTGCCTTTATCTATAGTATAGAAAAGCGATTCACCAAAGCTCTTATAATCACTCAGAAATTAGTAATTTATAGAAAGAAACATAACGTTCTATTCGTCTATTATGCAATGTCATTAAAGCAAAATACGATCCATAATATTAATTCCTCTGTGTGTACTGTGTGTAGGTAGAATATTTTTAAGCTTTCTGTAAAAATACATAAAGCTTAAAGAAGAATTTTAAATACATATACATTTTTGCTGCTTCCTTTGTGTGTACCCGTTAAAAGATTATGTATACGAAACTTTTGCATATACATTATGTATGTCTGTAAACCTTATGTATGTGTTTGTTGAAAACCGAATAGAGGAAGCGGAGGAGTATACGAGCACACACACAAAAAGAAAATCGAAACGGAAAATAAAAATATGAAAATGTGAGCACCGACGCATGAGCTTTTTTTTTATTCATAAAAGCTTTTTAGTAATATTAATTTTAGGTTTCTCTTGTTTGTCGATGTATATGTGAAGTCACACACATACAATATTTTGTTATGTAGGATGATATGATTTTTACCGAAATTTGATATTGTTTCGGAAATCATTAAAATAAATCCAGGTGCTTTTATTTGTGTATATGTATGTGTGTGTGTGTTTCTTACGAACCAATTATCAAAATTATAATTGATATATGTTTTGTTATTATTATGTGGTTAGAGAAATTCTAAAACACTAATTTGTTAACATTAAAATAATAATTTTCAATCTCATTAAATTTAATTTTGTTTTCGATTTTTTGTAAAAATTTGACCTCCATCAAAATCTGTAACAAAATCAATTGACACTATAGGTATATAAAGGGCGAAGAAGGGTGCACATAGAAATAATTAAAACCCAATTTATATTAATAGCATTAAATATAATAGGCCTGACTATATAACATAGCATATTTATGTATGGAGAGGAATTCTCGTCACGTTTATCACTAAATGCAATACAACCATCATACTTATTTTATTACATATATATTATGCTATTCTATGCCTAACGTCGAAAGTAAAGAGGCGAGGTTGATTTATATTTGGGTTATGTTATTTAAAGACGAAGAAAAAAAATCGTACACACCCTAACTACTCCAATGACAAACAACGGAAATATTTTAAAATTCGTTATTATGTTTTACAATAAATCGAGAGAAGATGGTACGGGGGGCATAAGATTGTGACAATAAATTGATCGGGTTAATTGATTCCAGTGTGGCTTGTGCGACAATCAATTATATTTTATTTTTTAAGGGTGGTAGATTTATAGGTACACGAACTAAAATACTATTGTTGTATTTTTAATAGATGAAACAATTTGAAAAATTTATTATGGACCAGGATGGATTTTGATTTATTGACAACTTGTTAATTTGAGATTAATGTTGGTCGATAATACGTGTGGATTATTGTAATTCGGTTTTTTTTTTTATAAATTTATAATCCAGTTATTATTCGAACTAAATATGTTTTGGGTTTCACAGCTAAATTGATTTGGTATGTGGATCACGTATTTTAATTTTGTATATCGTACTCATAGATTTCAGATTTGTTGAGGGCGGTAAATTTAAGAATACAACAAAAAAAAAATAATCACAATAAAAATTTGTAGGTTTTGTTGAATGCAAGGGCGAATAAGCCTCCTGAAACACTTAACTCGATTAAAGATCAAACCTTTCGATAAATTTTAAGCTTTATGTAGAAATGAAAGTAAAACCGACAAATAAAACTAAACTTTTAAAATTAATGTTAATTAATGATTTTTAACGTATTATAAGGGGAGTAATTAGAAGGTGAGTGTAGATTCCACTCGTTCCCAAAAGACTAAGTACAATATCAGAAGTGACAACTGACACTTCTACGGTTCAATAAAGCATTCAAATAATTCATCCTAAATAATTGCGTTAATTGTTAATTTCCTGATAAGACAAACTAGAACATCATTAATTCGAAAAAAATAATTGGAAAGTCCAATCATCGCACAATAAAAACTAATCATAAGACGAAATTGAATCTCGGTAATTACGTTTTGAACAATATTTCATGGATTAAGATCTATTTTGATCGGAAATTCATCAAAATGACTGACGCACGGAAAGAGCTAAGAGAAGAAGATTGCTCAAATTTGCCATCGGATTGGAAAAACTGGAAACGTGATTTGATGCAATTTTTCTTTGGTTGATTGGAACAAAAGGTGACAATATTTACAACACATTGTCTCCAAACAACGAATCGCAAGATGCATTGCTTGGAACCGTCAAAGTAATTCGATGTCGCTGAGCGCACAGTAGAAGAGACTAAGCAACGAACGATCAGTTATTTTATGAATTGTTGATGGAACTTCATGCACAATTTGAGCGTTGTAATTTAAACTGTACATGCAAACCCTTATACGATAATCAAATGTTGCGTGAGCGCATAATTACGGATTTATTTTTCTTGAAATTGCTCGACAAACGTGAAGAAACTTTGGACCGTGTGATTAAAATTTGCAAAACGTTCGAATTAGCAAATGTCAATAAAAGCATTTTGGCATCAAAGCAATCGACTGCAGCATTGGCGAAATTGGAAAACACAGACAACGATTATGCTTCAGTGTGTCGCCTAAAGAAGAATAAATCGGACGCAAGTATATCGAATTCGGGTACATTAATCGCAAAACAACAACCAAAAGCAAACATCAACCGTATTAACAGAGCAGACATGCCAGCAGAAAACGATGAACCAAGGCATACCGAAGTCAGTCAAATTCAAAGTCGATACTAAATGAACCTATTGAACAGATAAAATAATTCATTGTTGTTGATGATACATTTGAACCGATTCTTGGACTTGAACTTGCATTGAGTTTGTACTGATTAGCCCACTAAATATTGACTCGGACAATTGTGCTAACATGGAAGAAAGATTTATAAGTGAGAACATTGACGTATTCACCGAACTTGGAAAAATTACTTTACCCGTACAAGAGAATTAAAAACTGGTCATGCACTATAAAAAACTTTTCCCGCATTCGATAGATAAAAAACTTAAGCCAAAACTTGATGAGATGGTACATGAGGAAATCATTTTTCCGGTTTCTCACCCAACTCACAAATGTGTGGAGAAATCGAAAGGAGATTTACGAATTTGCCTAGATGCAAAACTATTTTGAATAAGTGCCTTAAGCGCTAACATTTCTTGATTCCTACCATCGACGATTTAACCTCGGAATTTGGGCCAATAAGGAGGTATTCACAGTTTTGGACTCTGCAAATGGCTTTTGGCAATTGGAATTGGATTGAAAAAACGCAGAACTGACAAAACGGGTATACATTTGAGAGACTTGCGTTTGGTCTGAGTGTTTTACCGGAAATTTTTCAAAGAAAAATCTTTCAGATATTCGGTGATATACCTGACGTTTTTGTGTCAAGTTTAACTCGGAGTTTTACTTCAGTATTGTAAATCGGAAACACATGGTGTGATGCAATTGCTGGAATTATTCAAGTATTTGGCAAAGTTCATTCCAAACCTGTCCAAACTGGAAAAAACATGATGTTGAACATCAGAATTTGAAGAGAATTATAACATCTGAACCTATTCTTAAGCCGTACAACACAACCAAACAGATGCATCGGAAGATGATCTTGGATCGGAAACCAAAATGAAAAGAGCTTTTGGCTGTGGTTTTTGTGTGCAAGCGTTTTCATAACTTCATTTATGGGCAGATATTTGTTCTTGAGAGTAACCATAAGCCCCTTAAAACATTGTTTTGGCGTGGCATTGATAGCATCACACCAAGATTACAAAACAATATTCATGATATTATTAATGAATCCGGGAATGGGAATTATTTATAAACCGGGGAAAAACATGCTGCTTGCTGATTGTCCCTTTCGAACAAAAGCTCGGAGGAACAGAATTTACTGGAGTCATTCACGCAGTCACTAGGTCTGTTTGTGTCTCAACGGCCAATTATGCGATTATTATAGACAAATTTTGGAATCCGATGAAAATCTTAAACGCTTGTGTAAATAGGTAAAAGACTTTTGGCCTTAATATACATCATTGAACGTTTTTTTCAGGGTATTTCATAAGTTTAAATCGGATCTGCATTTTGCAAATGGACTATTATTTAGATATCACCGACTAGTAATTCCAACAAAATTGCGTGGTTACACGAACCACAGTGATACTGTCCCATTTAACTCAGCGAAGTATGAAAAGTTCTCATGAAATTTTAACGTAGAATTCAAATATTCAAGCCACAGATACCCTCAAAGAAATGGTCTGCTATTGGCTGCTGATTCGTTTTGAAATTCATTTTAAAATCATTTTAGGCGCAATCGTAGACTTATTACTACAACTACAATAAGAATTGCGACTTTAAGGCTAGTGATATACTATTCGAAGAAAATGTCAGATCGCGTTATTTGGATCGGTTAATCCTAGTAATGCTGATAATCAGCAAGTGACGAATAATCCCTCAGATATTGTAATTACTTGAGGAGCAGCGATAAAAGTTATTTACGTTCTATTGCAAATATCGAAGAAGGACGAGATGAAGGCGGATAAGCCAGCCTTTATCAATAAAGTTCCTTCCTGTTTCGAAGCCAACTCGACCTCTCCATATAGGTTGCCATTATATTGGAGCCGGCTCTTAAATTATTATGAAAATCTCCACCGATTCTTCAGTCAATTGACTACTTGAAACAAAACAAACTCGGCTGGTTCAGACTATTCGTAATAATTATCCACGAGATGTATTCAATATGAGCGGCAAAATTTTGGAAATTTAGCTATATTCACTGTAAACTTTCAGTTAAGCCACATACTTTTAAAAGGCTACTTTGAATGGTAGAAAATATTTTTGTTTTTGCTTTTTAAATTTTCCAAGACATTTGAGCTAGACTAACTCCAAGACATTTGAGAAGACTAATATTAAGTTCAGACTTATTGACGTTTAATTAACTAACCCGGCACTCTTTGGTGGTAGAATGGTTCGACGCGTCACCGCTGCCGTCGGAAAGTATTGAGAAATGTCAGACATAAAATTTATGGTGGCACGGTCGACCAAGTGGTTTTCGACTATATCTAGGAATGGCAGCAATAGTTGGAGTATATAGCCGTAGTATGGGCGGGCGGCCATTTAACTTTTTTTTTTTTTTTGAACTAGCGGTTATTTTGAGTATGGTAAGGGTTTTATGTCACTTTTGATTTGACAGAAAGTTAGTTTTATCCTTCCGCTGAACGAAAATGGTTGTGTATTCGCTTGAACAACGCTGGGAAATATTGAAACATTACTTCGAAAATCTTGGCAAAAAAATCATTTTTTCGGATGAGGCGCATTTCCATCTTGGCGGCTATGTAAACAAGCAAAATTGTCACATTTGGGGCACGGAAAACCCGCACGTGATCGTAGAGAAGCCGATGCATCCTCAACGAGTGACTGTTTAATGCGGATTTTGGTCCGATGGCATAATTGGGCCATTCTTCTTTGAAAATGAGCAAGGAGCCGCCGTTACTGTCAATGGTGAACGCTACCGCGCAATGATAAACAATTTTTTGTTCCCGGCACTTGAAGAGGAGGACATAACAACATTTGGTTTCAACAAGACGGCGCTCCGTGCAACACAGCACACGTTTCAATTGATCTATTGCGCACTGTCTTGGAAGATCGAATTATTAGCCGAAATGCTAATGTGATTTAGCAGCCTCGGAGCTGTCATTTGACGCCGTTGGACTATTATCTTTGGGGTGCCGTCAAAAATAAGTGTTACGCCGATAAACCAGCAACGATTGACGCTCTCAAGAATAATATTCGCATTGCCATTGAAGACATAATGCCGCATACCAACGAAAATGTGCTCAAAAATTGGACCGACCGTATGGGGTACGTCAAGGCCAGCCAAGGCAGTCATATGAATGAAATAATATTCCATAATTAATCGGAAGGATTGTTCTTTACAATGAAAAAATAAATTTGAAAAAAAATATTGAGAATTTTTTGTTTTATTGCATTTAAAAAAAAAAAAAATTATTTGGCCCTCCCTGTATGTGTAGCAAAATTAGACAATGGGATATCTTCTTTTTGCTATTCTTTGTTACCTACTTGATCAAAGCGGAGAATCATTTCACTGCAAGCAACTGATTAGCAATCAACAGCATGGTTTTTGGAAGTAGTTTCAAAACTGCTAATTTTGCGTTATTTCAGAAAAATTTAATTAACTCAGGCTGC
The DNA here is from genome assembly GCA_958295665.1 of Tipula vernalis. Taxonomy (NCBI): domain Eukaryota; kingdom Metazoa; phylum Arthropoda; class Insecta; order Diptera; family Tipulidae; genus Tipula; species Tipula vernalis. The sequence continues at coordinate 419,643,501 of OY282558.1, forward strand.
GTAATTTAAACTGTCTAAGACGATCAGCATGGCCATTCCCTTACTCTACGGGCAGTGGATAAGGCGGCCCATACTTAGTAAGCTTTGACGAAGAAGATCCATCAGCATCATTTATGTGAACATAAAATGCGATGTCAATTTCACGGGTTGTTGTTCAACCAGTTTCAAGAACTAGAGGAGCGGTTGTGCATTCCGACGTACGATATGGTTCTTAGTGTCCTAAAAAAACAAAGAAAGCGGACATCACAGCTTAGACTATAGTCAGCTTAAAGGGCAGACCTTAGCTTGACGAGACTTCACGCGAATCTGCAAACAGTACCTTTTCCTTTGACGAATGCGTGCTGAAAACTCAAAAGCGCATCCTCGCTTCGTCAACTCGTTGAAAAATCTGGCTCAAGTTTTGGCAAAATATAGAATGACAGCTGAAATTACCGGTGTGAAGTTTTAACACATTTTTAATATAATTTACGCGAGTGTACATTTGTTTAGCAGTGTTAAAAGATGGAAAGAGGACACTTTAGGCTTCCTAAATTGGCGCGTATTATTCCATATTTTAGGGTTGGGCTCTGATGAAACATTTTCAAATATTACCAAAATGATCGAATATTTGTGGATAACCATGATTCTACATTTTACTAAATAACACCAATCTCACTGATTAGCTGGTATAGAGACCATATAGGATAGGAAGAATCTGTGGATATGTTATTCTCTAATTTAGCGTTGCACAGATGTTATTTATCGAGATTGGTGTTATTTAGCAAAATGTAGAATCATGGTTTTCCGCACATATTCGATCAGTTTGGTAATATTTGAAAATTTCTCATCAAAGCCAAACTTTAAATTTGGAATAATACGTCCAGATTTGGAAAGCTCGTTCCTGAGATTCATGATATTTAGCAAAGCTTAGGACACTCGCATAAAATGTGTTAAAAATACTTTAGAAACTTTACACCGTTGCTGAAATTACATAAAGTACATTTTCTTTCAAATACTTCACAAATATCGATCCCCCAAATGAATTGTTGAATAAATCAGAACTTGTTACGGCGAAAACACTTTGGTCATTGTAGATTTATATACTTTAGACCATTTTAAATGTGTTTTACAAATTAAGACATATAGAAGTATATTAGTACTTACGAACAATCATTCAACGAAACCGACTGATAGACAGAATTCTATGTATTTAATTTTAATTTATATGTTTTTAATATGTTCCGTAGATTGTAAGAGAATTTAATCCAATTTCGAACTGATGAGCTTATAATTATGAAAAAATCAATCTTCTCATCAGGTCGCGGCGACTGGACTGATTATATCACAATTTACATTCTATATATACAGAATGTACTGTGCATTATGTACTAGCGAATCATACTAATACAGACAAAAACATTAACATTTAAAATTAAAGTAAAATTAGCTTACACAAAAATAGAGATACATATGTGAATGTCGTGAAGAAGAAAAATTGTAAGAAAATTTGTCGGTATTAGTATGATTCGCTAGTACATAACGCACAGTACATTCTGTATATATAGAAAGTAAATTGTGGTATAATCAGTCCAGTCGCCGCGACCTGATGAGAAGATTGATTTTTTCATAATCATAAGCTCATCAATTCGGAACTGGATTAAATTATCTTACAATATTAAAAGTAGATTTATGTAGTCTCCATAAATCCGTAGTGTTCTTTCAGAAACTAATGTCGGTTATAGTAATCGGCAAAAATTAATTTACCCATTCAAAAACCAATTATCTCGATCGGATTGAATAAGCTTTTATAATAAGTTCAACTTTAAATTTTCATGTAAAATTTGCCATCAATTAATTACAAAACTTAACTAACTTATGGCCGGTTTCACAAAAACAAGGAGGCAATCTCCAGTTTAATAATATTTTTTTCTCGTTCTTCTTTTATGAAATTGTGACTTGTTTCATAAAGTAAATTCAATACAAGCTAATTTTTAGTGTGCTACCTATTTGGAATTTGTATTATGAAACCAGTTGCGTTTTCATAAATGAGGGGAGAGAGGAAAAATATTATTTATCTGAAGATTGGCAATTTTTTTTCTGAAACGGACCATTAAAAGGGTTTATTTAACTACTGCTGAATTAAAATTATGTTATGCCACTTTACGTAAGTCCCATTACTCGTAAATAACACACACCATGCTGAAACTTTTTTAACAGCATACAATTTCATCACAGGTAAAAAATAGGCCTTTAAATACTTTTTCTTCATTTTTGGTGTACGGTCATGAATTACATACCTATTAGCTTATGGAAATTATAACACTTTATCCAAATACCAGCTTCCTTATATTCGCATTTTTTATTTTTGCACATACAATTTTATCTCTCTCAAATAACACGGTAACGAAAAAGCGGAATTATCCGTCCCTACAAAAAAAAAAAGTTCAAACGTAAGGTAAAAGTAAAAAACAAGCAAGACATATTTCCTTAATGCATCGTTAATTCCTCGAGTTAATTTAATTTTTAATTAAAAGGAAGATATTAAGAAAAATAATTTTCTCTCTCAACTGTGTTATTACAAGTAGGTATTACTATTATCATTTTTTTCATTGTTGTTGTTCATTTCGTTGTCAAGCTTTAAGTAGCAAACGTATAGGTTGGAATATATGTGTACGTACAAAATTCACAACACCATCCGTATAAGTTTCATTTGGAGATCTGTAATTTTCTTCTATTTCGTTTTGAGGTTGTAATTAAATTTTGCGAGACTTAAGAGTATAAACGAATATTTCTTGAAACTGTTATATTATATGTAGAAGCTTGATTTAATTTAAAATTCACTAAATACAAGATAAAGAAATAAAAACAAAAATTTTCCATGAAAAACATTTTTTGTTTTTCTCATTTACCCAAAATACGTATACTAAACTGTTTGAAAATAATTAAATACCTTCTTTGTCTATATTTAATGATCAATCATTTATTTATTTTTATTTTTAACGTGAAAATTAAAAAATATTTCGTTCATTCGAATGAAATGGAGAAAATGAATATAAATGAGTTCCCTCATCTTATTTATTCAGTTGAATACATTTAAAAATTGTATTGTAAGTAAACTTTTTTTTAACTCTCAAAATATATTTTAATTTTTTACGTTCACCAAGTTGTTGCTATAAAAAAATGTTATTCTACTTTTGACACCTTAGAAATATGTTTAAAATTTATTATTATTTTAATGTAAAGTCAACTGTTTTCATAAATATGAAAAGTGTCCAACGAATGTCAAAGTGACAATTTAAGTATTTTCATAGAAGTAGCATGAATTGTTTTTATTTAAAAGATGAATTATATACAAAACTAGATTGCATATTTGATTTAAAAAGTAAAATTCACAAGTCTGGTCAGTTCTATTGTTCTTCTACTGGCGCGACAACATTTAATAATGTTTAAAGGTGTGCGACATACATATACTACTTAAGCTATACTACTGGCACTTCAGACAAAAATCTACAATTTCTTTAAGTTTTTGGAACAAAGATTACAATGGGGTTACAAACTGGGCATATGTCAAAAAAAGAGAACAACAACAAAAAAATCCCCAAGAGTACAAAGTAAAGTGTCCCATTAAAAATAAATGTTTTCAGAAAAACAAAACTCTAGAAAACAAAAATCCGGAAACAAAACTATCAAAATTGTTAATATTAACATTGGTATTTTGATAAATCGTCAAAGCGGGAGTTTGGGGCGACAGCACCCCCTAAGGCACAAAATGAATTAAAATAATTTTTTTTCGGAGTTATAGCCACAAAACCTCGGAAAAACTAAGAGAACTCAGAATAATTCTAAGGTCACTCAAACTGATCCGACTGAGAAATCCCCACATCAGCCCAACCAAAAATTGGTCAACGAAAGTAGGAAATTTAGTCTTGACTTTGTTCGCACATACAATATTTCGGAATTATAGTATGTAAAATTACATCAATTTAAACGCAGATATTATCTTCTAAAATTTTCACGATCAATCTGAGCTTTTTTCACCGAGGTCAAATAATTTGCAGGAGAATTCAAAAAGAGCGATTGACAAAATATGGAATAGACGAACGATTAAGCCTTGAATAGCGTATGTTTGTTATATAGCCTAAACTGGATTGTTTATTTTTGAGGTGTTGATTAATTGATATAGATATTCGTTCAAGAATGATCATCGCTAACACTTTGGTTTTGCTGTTGTGGAGAAGTGTGCATCGCCAGTTTTTTCATTGATGGTGGAGTGTTGATATAGTTTCGTTATAGTTGCCATCCGGAAGATTGTTATTTTAGTCGTTATCTACATAGTTGTCCTCAAAGTGATCTTCCCATGTATTATGTAAGTTGTTGCTGGTGTGTGTTTAAGATTTGTCCAGCTAGATCCTTTATGTCGAGCAGACTGATAGCAGTCCTGATGTAGGCATCTTCTACTTGTTCCTATTTTTGATCGACTGTATTGGTTTCATTTCTTGCTAGATTGAGTTGGAGCGTTTCTTTGAAGGTATTTTTTTGTGTAAGTGCATCTCAATCGGTGGTCGCTTTGAGCAGTCCGCTCCTCGCATTGTTCTCACATCTTAAAGGGAAGTTAGGAATTTCTTACTAACCAGTAAATGATCATTTGGTTCTTGGTTCTGCCATCTGGTGTGTCCAAGTAAGTGTATTTATATAAATCTTTGCGTGGGAATTTGCTGTCTCCTATGAATAGTTGGTTTGTAAAACAACAGTCGATGAGCCTTTCTCTATTGTTGTTTCATGTAGTACCACCTCATCTTTTGTTTTGTCATCTGTCACTTCCATTGGTGCATAACACTGTTACCCGTGCTTAAGGCCTAATATATCGATGCTAATTCTGCTTCATTTCGTTCTCTACTTGTGCTAACCATGATGTTTCTGTTAGATGTTCGCGTTGTTGCCGGATTATGTTATACCTTCTAGTATTCTTTTCTGTAATCATTTAGTTTCAGATTAGTCAATATATCCATTGAATCTGAGCAAATTTCCAGGGCTGGTGGATGATGTATACCGTGGGAGATGCTCATCTATTATCATCATGATTTTTAGTACACGATGTTCCCATGTGATCACCCACATTTTCCCGAATCAACCAAAATGTCGTCTTTGGATCTTTAGAATTGGAATCTATTAGTTTTGGATATATCGAGTCTCTGACAATTGAGTTGCAATCTATCGAATTCCAATCAAATGAATTTCCGTCTATCGAATTCACCAATCTCTCGAATTAGAATCTTTTAAATTTGAATAAATCGAATCGATCGAGTTTCAATTTTCCGGTGGAATTTATCAAAACATCACTTTTCGATTAATCGATACGTGCTCAAAACCATGTCCTTGTTTGTTAGCTCAAAGGATCCTTAACTTTTTTAAATCGGGAGATTATCTGTAAGTGCTTAGTTTCTCCTCTTTTTAATGAAGAACCTGAAAAGTTTGGCGCGATTGACAAATTGAATTAAATATAGGCATAGATGGAATTTTTTCTCTTTCTATCTCTTCTTTCTTGAAATCTCCACAACTCCAAATAATTTTCATGCTAACGTTCTAGTAGATATTGTTTAGGATTTAACACTACCATAAATATAATTTAATAACTAAAAAATAAATTCAGGTGTACACTTTACCAACCGCAGCGACATTTATATTAAAATACAAGTTGATGAGTTTAAGTCTTGGATACACAACAAAAATTGTGCTTGGGCTCTTTCGACCGCTGGCAAAGATTACTCATCTTTCGAAGACTTTCTTAAGTTTATTGAAATTCGATGTGATGGGTTGGAACCATGTGAACCCCTCAAATCACAACAAAATAAATTACCGACAGTTAGATCACACAATATCGTTTGACATGACCAGAAAAATTGCAACAGTCAAACAAAATTATGTACATTATGCGACCAGCTGCACAGATTATTCAAATGTGAGAGATTTTTAAAGCTTGAGCCGAAGGACAAACGAGACGAAGTACTCAAACGAAACGTATGCTTCCATTGTTTGTCTACCTCACACCGCGTCAATCGATGTCAATCCCGACGTTCGTATATAAAATGTGGTCGCAGACATCACAGCACACTAAACGATGGAGAAACATCCAATGCAAGCAGTACATCCCTTTCAGCCGTTGTAGTCGAAGAAGCGAAGTTTTCTAAAGCTGAAAAATCAAGCAACAAGAGTATCGCATCAAATGTATCGAGTTTACCACATTCAATCTCTGGCATCAAGTTAGATCAGATCGGACAAATTTCTAATTTAAGCTTAATTAGCATCATTTCTAACTTATTCTGCATGGGTTTTGCGATATTACCCATAGCCGTAGTTAATACGCGTGATCGATTTGGGCGTTTACACGAAGTTACAGCTATCGAGTCAAAAAACTAATATTATTGTTAGCGGACTTGCAATTTCAAAAACGAGAGTCGAAGATAAAACGACAACTGAAATCATATCTAAATATAATCATTCGTTTGAGATGCGCTTAAATGCATTCATCGCTAATTACATAACCAATACATCCCATTATGGTCGACCTCGAATTGAAAACGATAAAAAACTTGAGCATTTACAGCTGGCAGATGCAACATATTTCAAAAAGGAAACCATAGACATTCTCGCTGACCAGTTCTTTAATATTATGAGGCAAGATCAAGTAACTTTTTCACCAGACTCACTAATAGCGCAAGAGACTATATTTGTCTGCGGACAATCACAATGCCAAGCTGGTGATGTCGAAAATGTACGTAGTGTTCATTTAACCGTAACAGAAGAACCAAACTTAGATGTCACACTCAAAAGATTTTGGGAACAGGAGAAAATTATCTCAGAGAATACAGGGACCGAAGATGAACTTAAATGTGAAGAATGGCATCAAATACTATCTTTGGGCGAATGTATCATGAATTAATACAAGAGTACGAATCACTGGAGCATATGGTCAAATTATCATGCCGAGACCTAAACACACCACAAGAGGAAATATGTTATTTAACACATCACGGCATTTGGAAGCATTCCAGCGGGTTATCTCTCAATGAGAAATGACTAATCGGTCCAACTGTTCAACCAACATTGTGGACACTTCTCTTACGATTCAGAAGGTTTCCCGTAGCATTATCCGTTGACATAGACAAGATGTACAGACAGATCCTGATTGAGTCTAGCCAAACGAAATATCAAGATAAGCCAATTGATCATTTCGATCTCAAAACTGTTACGTATGGCACATCAGCAGCATCGTTTTTATCTACGAGAGCATTGCTATTAGTGGCTGAAAAAAATTAAGCAGAATTTCCTGAGGTGGCCAAGACAATTAAACAAAATTTTTACGTTGACAACCTTCTTGCTGGCGCCAATGATGAAAGGGAAGCCGCACAATTGAAAGACAATTTATTATTCATATTAAGTAAATATGGATTCCCATTAAGAAAATGGAAATCGAATTGTCAACAGTTAGGAGACCATATTCAATCCATTTCATTTTCTGAAAATTCAAATCACTCAAATATTGGGACTATTATAAGTTCCTGTCAATGATCTTTTTCATTTTAATGTTAACGTTCCAACGGAAAAGGGCTGCACCAAAAGAACTATCCTGTCAATCATTTCCAGAATATTCGACCCGTTCGGTTGGTTATCACCGTTTGTAATTAAGACAAAGTTACTAATGCAAAATTTATGGTTAGCTAAGGTGTCTTGGGACGAGGAATACCACCAGAATTGCAAAATCAATGGAGAGATATTAATTCATAATTCGAAGAAACTAAGTAAATCCAAATTCCAAGACACATTGGTCCAAATTTAAACTGTATTAAAGTACATGGGTTCAGCGACGCAAGCGAGCTCGCATACGCCGCGTGTGTCTATTGAAGAATAACGGTTCGGCTTCGATCCGAAAGGCCCGTTAAGAGTTGGGAGCCAATTAGAAAACACAAGTTGTTACTATGCCACAAAGCATCCGCTGATCATTCCGAAGGGGTGTAAGATATACATCATGATTCTTAATTATCTGCATGCAAAGTATCTACACCCAGGACTATCGCTGGTTGTATACCTGTCCCTAATGAAATACTGGATTCTGGGGGTATGACAAGCACCACGAAGTGTTTACCGAAAATGCGTTACCAGTTCCGTCATTGAAGTCACACATTTTCGCGGTTAATGGGAAACTTACCATATCAACGAGTTATTCCGTCTCAACCATTTTCCAAAACTGGAGTTGACTACGCCGGGCCCATAATGCTCGCGTCCAAGCGTGGTAGAGGCTCTAAGCTAATCAAAGGTTATGTTGTCATTTTTGTATGCCTTTGCACAAAAGGTCTTCATATCGACGTAGCTAGGAGTACCTAATGAAATTTTATCCGATAATGGATCCAATTTTCTCGGAGCTAATCATTTAATATCTGATATTTACAGAGTATTACACACAGACGAGTACAAGAATGCAGTCCACTAGTACGCAACAGACAATCAAATAAAGTGGTCATTCATTCGGTGGGCACCAAATTTTGGCGGCATTTGGGAACGTGCAGTTCAGTCAATTAAGGCACACCTGGTAAAAGTTGTTAGTAATTCACACTTAAAATTCGAGGAAATGTCTACGGTATTGGCGCAAATTAAATGTATACTGAACTCCCGACCACTGTCATATAAACAACGAAGATCCATCCAACATAGATGCCCTGACTCCCGCACATTTTTTAACAATGGGAACAAGCTCGCTAATACCTGATACCAATTATAAGGATATACTAATTTCCAGATTGACACGATGGAATCATGTTCAACAACTGGTTCAGTCATATTTTAGACAATACTCGAGAGATTATTTGCACACGTTACAACAGAGGACAACCGCCAAATTTAAAAAAACGCAATCTTCGAATCAACGATGTGGTATTAGTCAAAAATGATAACAATCCACCCGGTTGTTGGCCACTAGCAAAAGTCATTGACGTAAGGGTAGTCACTGATAGCATAAAGCAGTCAACACTCAAACGACCAACTTCCAAGTTATATGTTTTGCCGATTGAAGATGAAGACAACGTTAACAATTTGTTAAAATCTCCGGCTTTTAACGAAGGGGAGGATGTTTAGGATATAACAATACCATAAATATAATTTAATAACTAAAATATAAAATGATTTGTACAACTTACCAACCGCAGAGACATCTACGTTAAAATACAAGTTGATGGGTTTAAGTCTTGGATACACAACAAAAATTGTTTAACTATTATATACACAAACCAAATTTTAGAAATAAGATCTTTAGTATCGATATTAGTATATAACACTAATACATATTGTGACGGTGACACTTAGTGTGTAATAGAATAAGTAAAACTAATAGCTCAATGTTTTACTGTACTAAATGGAATTTTCCATGATAAAAATTATTACGTAATGTTTCTGCGCTATTCTAACTGGAAAAGTCATGAGCTTTCGAGAAGTTTGGTGTGTGTATATGAAAAGGCGAACAAGATCGAATTGGATTATTAGTATTTGGAACGCGATAGAGTAAACTTGTAAGATTATTAGTAATATTTGGTAAGCGATAGAGTAAAGATTAAAAAGGAATTAAAAAGTTAATTTAAAAGTGTTTTTGTGGAAATAAAAATTATAAGTGAACAGTAAAATTTTAGAATAATTTATATAAAGTGGTTTGGTAAATTTTTATTGGTAAACTGTGTTGTAAAAAATTTTGTGAAATAAACAAATTCGTTGGTGATAAATTAAATTGTTTTTGTTTTATTCACAATCCAGTGATGCGAACCTTAATTGAAAAGGCAAAAACGCAACAATGTTTTGTATTTAAATTATGTATATTTTTATTTATTTTTTTTTTGTTCTATCATTATCGAGCCAACAGCGTAAGTGCATAGTCCAAAATTAAAAATAAAAAAGGATTATTGTATTTAAGAATAAATCTCTGTATTTAAGAATATTATTGTATTTAGAATAAAATGCTTAAGTTTGAGCGCTAATTCGCCTAATATTTTCTTCTATTAAAACAAAAGGTTTTTAATAGATACTAATTCCTACAAAGTAGTCGGCCCCGACGATATCCATCAATTGTTATCAAAAATATTATTCTTAGTCTTTATCTAAACCCATATCTGTTTTATTCAACCTACTGCCACCTAGAAGCCAAAAAGAGCAGCAAATCAGACCCGTGTTTGCTAGAGTTGAAATTTAACTTTCAAATGATGAAATACAAGAGCACCGTGTTGTGTAAGTGTGTAACTTGAGATCAGTTTAGGATCTAGAGGGGTTTAGTCGGCGATTTATTTGTAAAGAGGGTTGAGAGGTTGGGGATAGTGGGTCTTTCTCGGGTATTCCCCGAGATATTGGTAATTTACAATCCTGATTTCCGAGAATTTTGATTAAAATCCCGGGATTTACTAATCCTTTTTTGCACAGTATTTAGATTTTTAGCATATTATAAGAGTTTAGCGTTTGTTCCTCCTGAAGAATGTTTTAATGAATTGATCAAATATTTCTAAAGAGATAATAAAAAAATTCGTCATCCTTCTGGCCGGGTGTGAAACAAGCTCAACATAGAGTAAAGTTTTGTCATGGAAGGCTTAAAGTACCATAGGTGTCTTGTAAATAACAAGAAATTGAAAGCGGTCAACGGAACCAGAAATTTAGAAGCGAATACGGGAAGAAGGCAAAAATATAGTAAGGGATTAAAACGAATAATAGGAGAGAAGTTTTATAGATTTTTAAGGGGTATTGGTGATGATGAAGCTAAAAAAACTTGATTTAACATATTTTGGGAGTTTTTATTTTTTGCACTGTTTTATACAAGGATATTTTGGATTTAACAGATTTTGTCCCATCCGAGATTTTTTTCAAGAATCTTAAACCAATTTTCGAGTTTTTGCCCAATCTAGATTTTGTTCCTTCGGGAAAACGTGGTGATCTCTTGATAACTCTTAATGTTATAAAAACTAGTGAAATTTGTGCAAGGATACATTAAAATATAATTCTTAACATCAAGGTAGACTAGGTAAGGGTATACATGAAAAACGCAGCTCCTAAAATTTCATTTTACAACCAAAACTCATACTCTGGTGTACTTTACGGTAAATGAACGCTAAATTATTGGCCTTCATCAGGAATATTCAATATCTGATCAAAAAATTAGTGTTACAAGTTGGCCTCATCATTTGGTTTTCCTCGGGCGTAAACAACTTCTTGAGGAAAAGCAACTGATAACACGAACTTGGTTTACAGTCAGTTTTATTAAGCTGGGAGGTTTGACAGCCGATTTCATACTGGTACTTTTATCTAAATTCACACTCTCATTTAAATTCACTTAATCTTTGGAGCATTTGATGTTGGTTAAGCTTTTAATACTATGGGCGATTTCCCACTCGGTTTTACCGTACCATCTACACTCCTGGACAAAATTAACGTATATTTTTTTTTTTGTAATAAAAAAAAATCCTGCTGGTCAATTTTAATACTACTAGTGTCAAATGATAGCACGTTCATATTTTCATCCAAAATCTCAGTACAGTCAATTTTAGACACCAACAAGAATCTAACCAATAACGCGCCAATTTCGATTATGCGGATAAAAAACGGCTCAAAATTTATTAAATTTAAATCTACCTCGATACGGTGGGAGTTTAAAAGCGGGTAGATTCCCATCTCTGGGCAACATTCGCAGAGAAAACCTTAAAAAGCGCTTTTGAACACATTCTCTTTCATATTCCAACAACGAACGCTCAAACGAGATATATAATATTTTAATAGAATATGCATCTTGAAAATCCCTCGAAAACCTTTTAATAAACCCAAGCATGGAATTCGCTTTAGAAATGCAAATATCTATGTGCTTATTGAACGATAAGTTCGACGTAAATGTCATACCTAGATCCATAAACGTATCAACATTATCAATAATACAGCCATCCAGGAACAAATCAAAATTAGCGGGCGTGATTGCACGGGTAAAACGGATTGTTTTACATTTGGAAATGTTTAGCGTCAAATTCTGAGCTGTGCACCACATACTGAAATTATTTAAGTCAGATTGGAAGTCTCTTGCGTCATTGGTGCATGAAATGGTTTTAAAAATTTTAATGTCATCCGCATAGATGAGGATGTCGGAATAATTAAAACAATTCACTACGTCATTGATGACTAGTATGAAAAGCATAGGGCCCAAATGACTACCTTGAGGCACTCCCGAAGTGACCCTAATAACTCTGGATGTGAAACCACCAATCTTAACAATCTGAGTTCTGGAATCAAGATAAGATCTGATCCAGTCCAGTGGGAGAAAACTACAATGCAAGGAATCAAGTTTCTTCAATAGCAAATCATGATCAATCTTATCAAAGGCCTTACAGTAACCTTATCTAGAATGTTATCACAGAATCGGTCTTTCAAATACATTGTGGAAGGGTAACCATCAGATTTTATTTTCTAGTTTTGGGGTGGAATCAGTTGGGAGGGCCGTACGGTGCTGGTGGAGATTGGTTTGAGGATGAATGCAGACTGGTATGTTCGGAACATTCTTGACGATCACGTTTTTGCCATATGTGGGCTTTATAGGTTATGACAGTTTTGTGTTAATGCATGATAACGCTCCAGTCCACGTAGCTGCAAGAGCTAGAAATTCTTCACCAGATTCGTTAACAGGGCTGAAAGTTGCAACAGTTGCAACGGAAGAATAGTGGAATCTCATCCCAAGAAATGATACAAAGCCTTCTACTTAGTATGCCCAGAAGGATGGAAGCTATAATAAGTGCATGGGGGGGAAATACTCATTACTAAATTAATCAAACTAAATTGTAATAAAGCTAATTTTAATGTTTATAACCCGCTTTTGAAAATTAAAACAAAAAAAAAATAGTTCGACACATTTTAACATTTTGCAATGAAAAGTAGCCGCTATAGTTCCATAACACCACGTTTGTGCCTCTTTTAAAAAAAATATAAATTTGGGATCATTTGATATCAATTCCACTGAAATTGACCAGCGGGATTTTTTTTTATTACAAAAAAAATAATATGCGTTAATTTTGTCCACGAGCGTATATATAAGGAAACGCCATCCTATAAAAACGCTAAGCTAATTATGTGGGTTAGACTTAGACTACACATTTTTAAATTTATTGATTAAGAGAAGTTTGTCGTCAGAGGCGAAATCAAGTCAAAAAGTCATCCAATGAGTGGACTTGGTTTCGCCTCTGACGACAAACTTCTTTTAATCAATACATTTAAATGTATAAAATAATAACAACAATACAATTTTTTGAAACTTAAAAAAATAACGTTATAAAGCAAAATATTCCTAAACCTATTTTACACAGTTCTTTTTACACGGTTTATTTCGCACAGTCACTTTTACACGATGGATGCGTATATACCGTATAAAAACAGATGTACTTTATTTAATATCCAATATAGTTTTCCACAGTTGATTGTAAAACAATATTATTAGTGCATTGCAAGTCAGCAAAAGTGGCTCGCAATAAATAAAGTAAATCAAAAATTTTACGTAAAAAGAGAAGCAAAATCAATTTTTTAAATCAAACGGTCGTTAGCCTTCTAAATTTGGGTTCTCCCCCTTTGCCGACAATTTATTTCTTAGCCCTCTGTATTTAAAACCAAGTCTTTATTGTTAGGATATTTTCTAAAAGTGCTTTCTATAAGAGGCAAAGATTTTGTTATGTTCCATGTAAGCAATCAGCGTAAAAAAACCTTTTTTAAATTTACATTTTCTGAATGGAGCTTGTTCTGAATTAAAACCTTGTTTTTGCGACCGGTTATTGGATTGTATTTAATATAAAAGCCTCTTGATTAACCTTCGAATCGTGTGCGCACCCACCATCTTAATCCCGCGTTACGGGGAGTTGTATTCTCCAGTAATACATGTCGTACATTTTGTAGGTAAAGTAATGATTTTTTTGAAAACATTGAAACAATAATTATCCATGTACTTATATAAAAATATGTAATTAGATTTTTATAGATTACATTATTATAATAGATATTATTTATATTTATTCATATATTTTACATAAATCATAATATAAAATAATTCAAATGTTCAGTTATGGGAAATAAGAAATGAAATTCGAGCTCGTTTGGCCGCCGATGGTGGATCTGATATAGACGGACCTGGTGTGAGCTGAGCGTCATTCTCCTAATACTTTTCTCCGTCGGAGTTAGATTAGATGAATTTTCTTAGATAGCATGGTTCACAAACCCGAATGTAGTGCTTTCCGCAGTTGTTTTGGTGTCTCTGTTTTTCGTCCGGTAGCTCTTGCATTGCTCACATCTGCGCGATGCATTGTTTACCAGCGCATTTGTGAAGAGATATACTTATGAATAAGTTAAATTTAAATTAAAAAATGGTTGGTTAGCTACCTGACCAGCGACACCTCATTCGAAAAGCAAAAAACGGAACTAAACGATCCTCTTTTTTAGCTTCTTCTAACGACGCGAATAGTTACGGTATTTCTTGTTTATTTGACATGATTGTGCCAACTAGAGTTATGTTGCAGGCCCATAAAGTTTTGCCAGTGCATAACTTGTAAAAAAGTTATCCTTGGTTATGTTCGCACCAATATTCAAATAGCATTGTGCAAGTCGCATTACCAATGCATGACAAATTCCATTGGATCTCTCTTCGTTTGGCTGGGTTACCAAATATATTTCGGCTGATACAGAATAATTTGTTTGATGCCGTACTTTCCTGGCTTCGATGGTATATATTGACGAAAGCTGCATCTGTTTCGCGATGTCACCAACTGCTCGTCGATTGTAAGTTCTTTCGATGGAATGAAAGGCAAATTCAAATTCATTTTGAATAGAGTCCATATATGACGGATTGGAGCCAATTTGTCTTCTCGTAATCTATCTACATAAATGAGTTCTTGAATCATCAAAACGCAAAAATCGACTGATTTGCTCGAATCTTTCCAACGATATCACTCCTCTAAAAAACGGCATATGAGACTTGTGGAATAAATCTCGAGCTGCCACTAAATTTGATTTTTTAGCACCAGCGTAAAGCACTATGCCGATAAACGAGTACATTTCATCCACATTGGTCTCTCGCCAAGGTCGCATTTTTATTTAATTTTGTGCACGCTGATTCGCTTCGTACGTTCTCTTCACTCTTTTATTGGTTTCCAAAACAATATTTTCAACAATGGCAGTTGAAAAAAGGCGCTTGAATGCGTCTTGCTTTTTAATAAAAGTTTCAGTGCTGCAGGCCACAGAATCCAGTCTCTTTTTCTATAAATCTTCAGTTCTCGACTTCTCTGAAGTAGAAGGCATAGACCACCAAATAGTTTTATCGTTTTTGCCTTGCCCTGTATATTTCTGGCCCCGATTTGCCTCGATTGCTGCTTGGGGTACTTCCTTTGAACCTCCTTCGTTATTAGTACGCTATTCGTACGCAACCTCAAGGACCTTATTACGAGAGCAAAGTAAAGGACATTCGATTTCTTCATCATACAGGGCTTTCCGCTGAACAACTAAACGATTTATAATAAAATATCTGAGAACCCTCAAACTTCATAACAATAAATTGACATTGAATTGTATTGAAGGAAGAAACTGACATTGAATTTGAATTGTTTTGAAATATTGAAATTGTTTGAGATTATCATAATTATTCGAATATATCTGATGTTCTAGAGGTTTTCGATATTTATGTGGCGTAGATTTACAGGGAGTTGAGTTAATTTTAGTATTAAGTTGCTTTATTGATATTACATTATTCGCGCTGTTCGGGACGACATTCAAGATCATTTTTGAGGTTACTTGAGATTTTCGTAAACATTTTTTTGAATTGTATTATGATGTTTAGATACATCCGATTATTTATTGTAATATTTTTCTGATTATTATCGAGACTATTGAACATTTTATTGGAATTAACAAATCTTTTAAAATTTACAGGTAATTTAAAATTTTTTTAAGTTTTGAGAGAATTGAGTATTTTAAGAGATACATATTTGAGGTTGTTGAGATGTGTATTGCTTTGTTTTGTGTTGATTGTTATTCAAGATGTTTCCTAGTTTTGGTGGTTACATTTACTTCGAAATTTTCAAGGCTTTCGAGATTGCTTCAGATTATTTCTGGTACCATTTTTTAAGAATGACTTTGGCAAATAATTAAAATTGGTTTGAAATATCGGTTTTCCGTTTTGCATGGGGCACGGATGATGACACATTGTGGATTTTAAACTTTTACGACAAAAGTATAGTTTTACCATAGTTTATAAAAAAAGTAAATGGCACATTTTTTTGCTTGTTCGAAAACTACCGTCTTAGTACAAGAAACATAGAGTTTCTGAGCTAAGGATAAATAACTAGAATGAAATAAGCAGAAAGAATTCAATCCTTACAATTCAAAAAATATAAATCTCTAACCCTTTTTATTTAAATCGAACAAATGACAAAAGTACATCACATAATGCGAGACATGTGTCCATCTATCAAATGCCGAGACCCTACAAAAAGGGTTCTTGAGCGAAATAATTTGTATATTCAAAACTGTGCCTCATCCTATGTGAGTTATATAGTATTTTTGGTAATTTCATATTGTGGGATCATAACACCAATTTTTAACGTTCCTATAGGACTAAAATAAATTCCGAATAACATACATACTATACAGCTTCAAGCGACTTACAAAAATGCAATGGGTCTTTATCCAGAGAGTGATTTGTTTTTCCATCAAGGCTCAACTTCAGCCTATGCTTCCAAAAAAATTCACAAACAATATAAGTTTAATATCTCCTAATTTGTGGACACCATATTCTTCGGGCCTAGTAAAATAACAGTTAAATCGACTGTTGAAATTGTCCCCCAGTCGAAAAGCTTGAATAAGCGCAAAATCTTTCTACATCTAATAAAGTTAGATAAACATTTTTATATCGAACAACTACGAGATTGTGTAATAGACTTGATGAAATCGCATTTCCATTGCCATTTAACAGAGTTTTGCGTATAATTTGCTAGAAATTGGTAACGAGCCAAATAATTCGTACATACAAAAGAAACGAGATACTTTTGTTAAATTTTTCGAATTTCACTGACTTAATAAGTTTATAAAATAAATACCAAACTTCTTCTGATAATATGGGAAGCTTTTCAAAGAACCACAAAATAAAATGTTTAAAATTTAAAAGAGCTTTACAATATTACCTACATATATTACAAAAAAAAATTCTACACAATATACAAAAAATATCGAGAGTCTATAAAAGCTTTTCTTATGGAAAAACCTCATTTTGTTTGAAGTAAGTACCTTTAATTATGCTCTTCAATACAATCAATTTGGAAATATTATTTTTGCAATACATTTTTCGTTATTTAATATTCTAGTTCGATATTTTTATTATTTTTTTGAATTGCTTCAATTTGACAAGCAAAATTTATTATACATGATATAGCTATATGGAAAGCTTACATATATATATTTTGTAAATAAGCACGTAAATAAATTTTATTTGTATGATTAGATAGTAGATATGTATTTTCTCCAGAAAAATATTTTACGAAACATGAACATGAAAAATATGAACACAAAACGTGATGCGGGTTTCAACAAACAAACAAAAAAATATAATTTATACATGTCAAGAGTTATATGTATATAGATGACATCATATAAGCGCCCGTTGTCAGTTTAAATTCTATTTTTATTCCAAAAGCTTAATATTTAAATATATATATATTGCATTGTTATATAATATGACTTGATGATACGGTATAACGTTGATTTGGATTGTTGTTTTTTGTCAACGAAATGACAGTGATGGACCGTGATCCGACAGAGTATGCGCTGACATAAAATTCAACTGATTTTAGTTAACTTTTATTATTTACTCACACGTAAAATCCATTAATATTTTTTAAAAATCTTAAAGCAATTAGTTTCAATTACTTTATGAACCATATATCTTGAAAACATGCAATGCATTTAAGATTACAACCAGAACAAAAAAAATCGTTTGAAGACAAATTAAATTGCAGCAAAACTTTTCTATCGTTTGTACATAGTGTTTATACGGATTTATACGAAAAAGCTTTTAAGTAGATTAAAGTTGATACATTAAAAAATAAATTTATCCAGACGACTAAAGTTTTAAGTTCCTCGTGTAGTTCAAAACGAAACGGATTAGTTTTAAAAGGTGTCATCGCGACTGTATACTTAAGGAAAAGTATAAATATTGTACAGTACTATGCCCTATGTTTGTTTAAATTGGTAATACATAAAAATAACCGACCAGAAGTAACAACAAAAAAATATTACATTTTATAATTAAAATTGAAAATTAAATTTTTATTGTTAAAAAAATATTTTATGCCTTCGAGTCATGATCATATTTCATTTTCGTTGAGGCAAATTAAAACACAAAATATTCGTTGAAAGCTTTTTTTTTTGTTCAACTGTATTTTTAATACGAACAGAATACCAATCGTGCTTTACAATTCTCTTATTATTAATAATATTTTTATTAATTTTTTTTATTTTTTGTGATATAAATAAATAAACTTTTGTTGAAAGCTTGTTAAAATGTAAAAAATAGCGAGCGCATACAACACTAACAACAAAATTTGTAAGAATAAAAAATGTTACGAAAAGTTTCATTTAAAATTACCAAGATTTAAAATACCCGTTTTACGTAGCTGTATAGCAAAAAAAAAAAAAAAAACAAATTAATAATTTTTGGAATGTCAAAAGCAATGTATAACAGCAGAATTTTTTTTTTTTATGTACTGTTCGCGATGTGCGAGAAATTATTTTGTTGTTGGCTTTATAGATGGAAATTTCTCTTCCACAACTACTTAAGTTGTTTGTTTACATCTAACCATAATTTAAAATATACAACTATTTAACCAATTATTTATTAAGTATTTTTATTTTGTTTTTTTTCTCATACCGTTTGTTTAAAGCTTTACAAAAAAAAATTTTTAATTAACGGCGAATATATGATATGTCGCTTTTAATTTTTTTTAGCATAAATCAGACAAAAATGTTCACTTTCATTTATTGTGAACTTATAGGTGGAGGAACTAACTTTAACTTTATGGTACTAATTGATAAAAAAAAGCTTTATTGATTGAATTGAAATGTGGCTTAAGTCTCAGGTAAATGTCGTTGCTTTATTTAATGTATAGAATATAAGGCAAGAATTAATCAAATGTTCTAAGAACCGTAATTAATGGGTTATCGTTTGAAAACGAGATTTGGTACTCGGCGATAAAACACCTTCAAAGAGGGAGGCTCAAATTAGATAATTAGTATAAATCCAAAAATGTGGCAAATGGTTTAATACGTAAGTGGCATGCCAAATCGTTAGGGAATTTCTCGACTTCTAGCTGCCTATGTATTTAACTAAACAAAGAAACTAATATGTATAGAAAATCTGGTTCTAAATATTAGGCAAATTGAAAATATTGTTACGTTTTTGGATTGTCAATCAAGGTTCGTATCACTGGATTGTGAATAATACAAAATCAATTCAATTTATCACCAATAAATTTATTTAATTATCACAAGAATATTACAACACAATTTCAATACAATTTATTAATAAAAGTTCACAAAATCACTTTATATAAATTATTCTCAAATTTTACTATACACTTATAATTTTTATTTCCACTAAAACACTTTTTAAATCAGTTTTTAATTCCTTTTTAATCTCCACACTGTTGCTTTCCACATACTACTAATCCAATTCGACTTCGTTTGCCTTTTTATATACACAAATCAAACTTCTAGAAAGCTCATGACTTTTCCAGTTAGAATAGCGCAGAAAAATTTAGAACAATTTTATCATGGAAAATTCCATTTTAGTACAGTTAAACATTGAGTTATTAATTTAACTTATTCTATTACACACTAGGTGTCACCGTCACAATATAAAGTATAATTTTGTACTAAACATTATGTACTAAAAGTAGAAATATATTGTGACGGTGACACCTAGATTGTAATAGAAATAGTTAAATAAATAGCTCAATATTTTACTGTACTAAAATGGAATTTTTCATGATAAAACTGTTCTAAATGTTTCTACACTATTCTTACTGGACAAGGAATGAACTTTCTAGAAGTTTGGTTTGTGTATATAGAAAGGCAAACGAGATAAAATTGGGATGATTAGTATTTGGTAAGCTATAGTATGATGATGTTAAGTAAAGTAACGCTTGTTAATATTATCATTGTACTAACACACATATATATATATATATATTGTTAATGTAAATTGTATTTGAATAAAAGTTTGGCAGTCTTGCTGTAACATTCAATCCGACTTTTCAGTGGCGACCATGGAATCATTAACACAACCATCCAAACCATCCGAAAAGGCATTTAAAGATTTGGCAAAATTATTAAATGTTCATTTTTCACCGAAAGTAAATGTGATTTCGGAACGTTTTAAGTTTTATACACGAAATCAGTTACCAAGTGAAAATGTGTCCAAATATGTCGTCGAATTAAAAAAAAAAAATGGCATCCAACTGTGTTTTTGGTACGTTTTATGATGACGCGTTAAGAGACCGACTTGTTAGCGGAATATCAGATGCAGTTATACAAAGCACATTGTTGCAAAAAAGTGATTTAAATTTCACTAAAGCGTTCGATATACCAACTACAGTGGAACTTGCTGATAATCAACTAAAATTATTTCATCGCGACAATCATAATGTGAATAAGTTTAACGTTTTCTCTGAAACACATCGTTCCAGAGCAAGGTCACGTTCTAAATCAAAAAGTCCAGCACGAGTTTCATTTTATACATCACGTCCAAGGTCACGTTCAAAAAGCAGGCGCAACAGATGTGGTCGTTTTAATAAACACAAGTATGATAAATGTCCTGCTAAAGATTGGAGATGTTTTGTATGTGGTATACAAGGTCATACATCTCGTGTTTGTCAGTCTACGAAACCAAACAATAACAGTCCATCGCGTCATAGCGCATATAAAATTAAAATCATGTTGGCCAGTCGATTCCTTCAAAAGAACATGATGATGAAAAGAACAGACATACATAGAAGTACAAGTAAAATGCGGAACCAGTGATGGGGTTCTGGATGTGCTAATAATTAATACAAGCAGGCCGTCTATTCCACTTATTGGTCGCAACTGGTTGGATATCATCACTCCAAATTGGCGTAATTTTTTTCTAAATTTTTCTCGTTTCCCATCGTGTTCACATTCTGGTGGGGCAAATCAAGTTTTGGTAAAGAATCATGAAAACGATTTAGGTGTATTAAAAAATATGTCAGTTAGTAATTTATTAAGTCAGTCAAGTCAACCTATTTCAATGTCTACTGCTAGTGGTGCTTCAAGTCAGTCTAATCAGTCCAACAGGTCCAACGTCAATGCTTTTGTCGATATGCTAAAATCGAAATTCCAGAACATTTTCGAAATAGATGGAACAAGTTGTATTAACGATTTTGTTGCTGATATAAAAGTCATAGAGAATTGTACTCCTATTTTTTGTAAGTATTACGAAGTTCCTTTTGCTATAGAGGATAAAGTTCATAAAGAAATTAATCGATTAGTGGTTAATGGAACTATTAGTCCGGTCATGTTTAGTCAATGGCCAGCCCTATAGTTTGAGTTCCAAAAAAGAATGGAGAGGTCCGTATTTGTTGTGATTTTAGAGTGTCTGTTAATAAAGTTCTCAAAACAGATCAATATCCATTATCAAAAATGAAGAATATTTTTGCAAAAATGGCAGGATCCAAAATTTTTTGTGCGTTAGATCTCAGTGGGGCATATCAATAATTAAAAGTTTCATAAAAATCAAAAAGGTTTTTAACTATTAATACCGAATGTGGATTATTTCAATTTAATCGTCGACCTTTTGGTACAGCGTCGGCTCCAGCAATCTTCCAACATATAATGGATTGCATTCTGAAAAATCTTCCAGGCGTGTCATGTCACCTTGATGATTTGCTAATTGGAGCACCTGATTTGGATTCATGTCCATTTTGAACCAAGTGTGTCTATTTTAGAAAATCTTTATCATATTTGGGTCATGTACTATCTGAAAAGGGGATCAGTCAAAATCCTGACAAAATTAAAGCCATACAAAGCCGCTTCAGAACCACAAAATATAACACAACTAAAATCTTATCTTGGTCTTTTAAGTTTTTATTCACGTTTTATTCCTAATATGTCACCAGAATTCAAAATCTTATATGATTTAACGAAGAAGGAAAATGGATTTTATTGGACTGATGAATGATCTAAAATTTTTGAAAAGAGTAAAGTGCTTGTAACATCAAATCAAGTTGATTGATTGATTGATTGATTGCGATGTACGATCAAGCATTAAGCAAGTCTCCCGTATTATAAATGCGAATACCACACCACTATACCCATGTTACAACAACACGACACCATTCTTCATGAAGCCAAACCCCGTAAAGAAAGGCGCCACATCGATAACCACATAAGTCTAATTAGTTGTGATATCCGCCCCTGGCCAGGCCGCCGTCGTACACCTTTTTACATATAACAAGATCGAGGGATGGGAAAGGAATGTTAGCAACAAAGACTCAACCCGGTTCCAGACACCTAAGTAGTTGATAGTTAGTAAAATTTGTTAGTAATATATTTTTTAGTAATTTATCTAGCACAAGACAATACAATTTTAAAGTTCATCTTCTCTACTGCTCCAACCTGTAAGAAGACACAATGACAACACAAATTTCCTCGTACCGCAAACTCTTTTTCTGAAAAGCTGTAAACAACTATTATTATTCCCCTCCACCATTTTTTCCATCGGCGGTTGTGAGAGGGGGGGCGAGATTTCGTTCCATCATCATGTTCCCATGCGGTCACCCAAATTTGTACTAACTATAGGTAGTGTTGCTTGACGTTGATGTTGAAATCGTTGCGTCTCTGCTGTCCCTGCTACTCGCCCCCCTAACTTGTAACATCAAATCAAGTGTTAACTTTTTATGATCCTTCTAAACCAATAATCTTGACGTGTGATGCAAGCCCTTATGGCGTAGGTGCCGGTCTTTCGCATCGCATTGGAAATTCGGAAATGCCTGTGTTTGTTGCATCTTCCACACTAAGTTCAACAGAACAAAAATACGCGCAAATCCAAAGAGAAGCATTGGCAATAGTGTTTGCTGTGAAGCGGTTTCATAAATACTTATATGGACAAAAATTTACGTTGGTCACAGGTCACCAACCGCTAAGAGAAATTTTTAATTAGACGGATTGGGACTACCTGTTCTTGCTGGTCATAGGCTGCAAAAATGGGCAATTATTTTATCTGCTTGATGATGATGGTGATGATGATTGATTTTGGCGAAAGTTGTACAATATTGTGTGTCTGGCTGGTCTAATCATGTCTCTTAGAAATAGATGTAAAACCGTATTTTTTAATCAGATCCGAATTGGTTATTGAAAATAATTGTATCATACGAAATAATCAAATAATTATTCCAAGGTCATTAAAAAAATATGTACTTAACCTATTACACGAAAATTATGTGGGTATCGTGAGAATGAAAATGCTTGCCAGAAGTTATTGCTGGTGGCCTAATATCGTTTCTGATATAGAAAAGATCGCAAATTCTTGTGATGCTTGTGTAATGACGTCAAATGCACAGAAAGCCCATCTAATACCTTTGGTTAAAGCAAATTACCCATTCGAGAGAATACATGTTGACTTTTTCTACTTCAATAGTGAAAAATTCTTAATTTTGGTCGACAATTTTTCCAAATATATTCAAGTTTGGTATGTACGAGATACATCTGCACAAACATTTAATAGTTGTCTACGATCATTTTTCACAATATTTGGGTTTCCCCATAGGCTAGTCTCGGATAATGGACCACCTTATGATTCAAAAGAATTTTTAAGTTTTTTGGAAAAGAATGGTGTTATGGTTAGTAAAAGTCCCCCGTATCATCCAAACTCTAATGGTCTGGCCGAAATGGGGGTACAAACTGTTAAGGATTATCTAAAAAAATTACTTTCATTAAAAAGTTCCTTAACTATTGAAGAAAAGTTAGATAGTTTTTACTACATTTCTGAAATTTAATACTGGAACGAAGTTAGAGAAAATTAAAGTTTAGTAAGCACAGTAAAATTTTGATTTTTGATTAATCCTCAGCGTTGGAAAATTTGATAATTTACTTTAAACCTTAACTAGGGAGGGGGACTTTGAAAAGTTTGACGTTCGGGAAATTTCTGAATTATGTAGTCATTTTCTTGAAATATTATTTTCAGAACCGGTTTAACCCCAATTAAAAATATTTGAAAGTACCGCAGAATTTTGAATTTAAAAATATTTGAAATATATGGTCGTAAAATTTCATAATTTCAGATTATCAGATATTCATGAAATGCACAAGATTACAAAATTTAAGCGAATTTTGAAATCGATAAAAATATCAACATTTTCATAAACCTTAAATTTGAAAAATTTTCAGAATTCACAAATTTTCCGAATCAATAAAACTCTTATTACAACATTTCTCAAATTTGACGAAAATATGAATTGCGAGGATAATGTGAAACCTGAAAAATTCGTTCTCATCTGAATTTAAAATTTTTAGAATAGAAGTGGAGTTTTCTGTTGAGTTCTGTTACGAATTTACGTTCTTAGAATTTAAGTAATTTTTTGAATTAGCACAGCTGTAGAATTCAGTAAGACTGCCAAAGTATAATTTTTGAAGAATTTCTAAAATTCTTAAAACTAAACTTAAGTTGAAATTGAAAAAGTTTGAATAGTGTGTTATGAATTCTAAATTCAAAAAATCGGTTTCGAAATTTCTAGTTATTAGCAAACTTCAGTCTACGAACAAATTTTTTTGATTTATTTTGGAACTCCTATTGAATTGTACAAATATAAGGAGCCGAAACCTCAGGTGATGGGGTGACTAGAACTTGGTCCGAAAAATTACGTGCATACATGTACTCATCTCAAGTCAACTCATTGAAACCACCAACTGAACTCTTCTAACCGAATCCCTTAATCCTTTGCCCAAAGTCATTTAAACTTACAACTCCATCCCCTACTCAACCCCAACGTATTACTAAACCGAACCCTGAACTCAACAAACAAACTCATAATGAACCACTCACTTGGTACCAGCTTAACTACTCTTTAAACCTCAAATTCATGAAAATCAAAATTTCAAAATTCAAACAGTTTTGGAAATTTTAAAAATTCAGGATTGAATTATATACTAAACCATCCGAAAATTGTACATTTAAATTTATATGATTTTAATATGTTCCGAAGATTGTAGGAGAATTTAACCCACAGTTTCGAACTGATGAGCTTATGATTAAGAAGAAATCAATCTTCTCATAGGCCGTGCTTTGACTGATTATACCACAATTTACATTCTATATATACAAAATGTACTGTGCATTATGTACTAGCGAATCATATTAATACAGCCAAATTCTCTTACAATTTTTCTTCTTCATGATATTCAAATAGCTCTATTTCTGTGTAAGCTAATTTTACATTAATTTTGAATTTTACATTTGTTCCAACATTAAAATCTTGAAAATTTGACATTTGACAAATTTTAAGACTTCAACTGATTTAGAATTAAGGTGAAAGCTAAATTATCATGAAATCAAAGAATTTTAACAAAGTTCCGGTTTCGAATTTAAAACACTTTGAGACAATTTGGAATTGATGTTTTAATTGGACCTCAAATGAATTTTAAAACTTTATTCATGACTTCATTGATGAATGTAGAATCTACATAGCTTTTATTTGACGTTTTCTTCCACCTAGGCTTAGGGCCCTAAATAAATATGAATTAATTAGGACATATTAAAACAAATAAGCTTGGCACTTTAAAAACTTTTGATTAGATACCAAATATTATAAGCACTAAATGGTGCATATACCAATTTGTACCAATTTATTATACTGCCCTTAGGGCTACTGAGATGATAATTATATTTATATATATATATTATATAGTGCTTTAAGCTAAAACATGTATTTTGAATGCTTCTACTATTTAGAACATCAATTTTAAAGATACGAGTTTCTTGTGGCTACGCTTCCCAACATGATTTGACGTTTCCCTGGTAACTAATTTCCACTGTACCAAAACTGCGGTCTATCCATTTAATGATTCGAATTTAACGACCAAAAATTAGAAAGGCCAAATAAACTAACTTTTGAGTAAAATTAAGTTCTGTAATTGTACAGTATTTATAGCTCATTACCAAATTATTTTAACACTAACGATCTGTTAATATTGATTCGGTTCTTGATGTTATTAACTCTCGAACCTGTTTAATATGCACAGGCAATGGCGAGCCCCCTGAAAAGGATGGAGATTTGCCATATGCTGTCAAAAAAAATCTTTGATATAGGAATTACATAAAAATTTTTGAGCCCTTCCTGAAAACGCCCGAACACAACATCCCGTCTTCCAAAATCCCTAATTTAAAAATTCTGCATTTAATTATGAAAAGCGGAATTAAAAAAAACGGGATTTTGAAGAGAGTTCCAGGACTCTAAAATGCGGGATTTTGGCAATCGAGATTTATAAAATCGAGATATTTTGCGACATCCGTGCATTGGATGCACCATCAATAAATTTTTACACTTAAAGCCTATGTATGTAATATTACTTCAGGATGCTAAACCAGGCAAAATAAGAATGTGCATCAGGCAATACTATCTCCATCCCCTCCCTATTTTTTTTTATTTATAGCAAAAACTGAAGATTGATGTCGTATGATGAGATTTGCGCTATAGGGCCAAGTGTGGATAGCCGAAAACGAATATTGTGACTGAGCAACATTTTATGAGCTCTTTTGATTTCGACTCGGCATAATGTCCACTCACTGTCGTGAACAATATTACGGCAACCAATATACGGCATCTATCTTATTCGAATCCCTTATTTACAAATATTTTCTTTGATCAAATCAGTTTTATGCTATAATTTTAAAAAAACTGGGATGGAATGGAAATTATATTGGCTGATGTACATTTTTATTTTACCTGGTATGGAATTTCCGGGTAAACTTCACAGTATGAAGTTCACACACACTTTCAAATGCTTCGCTCACTATGGCCTTGGATTACAAAAATTTGTTCAAATAATCGTCCAAAATAGTATTTTGTGTCAAAATGCTAAAGATTTAAAATCTCCGGTTTGCAGGAACGATTTTCCGATCATTTCGAAATTTGCCATTTTATTTGATATTTTTTTAGAATGCAGCGTATTTTAAGCAAGGTGAATGGTTTAGACATTATTTTGAGGCTCTTTCAGATTTTCATCTGCTTGGAAATCAGAAATTTTGCATTTCAAGGTTGTCATTTTGACAGTTTAAGGATTGAAATTTCTATTATTCCGTAGTTTCCTTTGTTTTAAAATTTCAATGCTTGAACTTTTAAATGGAATTTGAAAAATGTGGATCATGCAAAACATGTGCCGACCTTTATTTTCATAAAGTGTGTAGATTTGCCATTAAGACAAAAATGTTTTCATCATATCGAAAGATATTTTACCATCGAACAAATCAGTTGGAAATTCAATTTGTGGGAAAGCAAAGTTCAGCTATTAAAGAATAAGAATTTCACTTAGGTGTAATATGCAAATAGTCAATTAGCGGTCCTAATGGTCCAGTCATGCTGAATAATCCTACGTGACATATTTTAAATAAGAACACTGTTTTGTCGAAATGAAGATGGCACCATTGATACATGTATATCTCCTTGCAGATTATTTTTAAGTCTCAGATTATTTTAGTTATATAAAAGAGCAAATTTTCTCCATACATCTCAAAATTATTGAAACGTGAAAAGCACAAAGTTTCCCTTTTTTACATTTAATTATAATTAAATTTTACTCGTCTAAATAATATGTAATTATGTACATATACCGTTACATATACGGTTACAACACAATTACGTTCATTTCGTTTTATTAAAAAATAATAATAAAATTAATAAAAAAAAATTGAATAAGAATAAAATGAAAAAGCTCTGTAAAAATTTATATTCGCGGTTCCTAAACACAAAAATTGAGTTGGGAAAAAATAAAACAAACTCCCTCCCACTAAAGAAAAATTAAGTTGAATATTCAAACTTTGTTTAGCGCTCAACCATGAATACAAAAAAGCTCTCTCGCATATACCGAAAAACTTCAAAGTGGAAAGTCATGTCGTTTGAGCATAATATGGATATTTAAGATATACTGTCGTATACATATAATACCGAGTATAAATGTATAAATCTTAAAACACACACGAAATGTTAAAAGGAAAATAGCTTAAAGCTCAAAAGACGTTGAATGTCTGGATTTTGATTTTTTTTTTGTTGTGTTTTGTATTTTCTTCCGTAATATGTAAATTTTGCGTATATGCCTTAAGTATATATAAGAAATTATCATACCTATCTTTAAAACCGAAAAACTTATATTTTTTGTAACTAAACAAACAAAAGCTCAGCTCATATTCAAGGGTATACGAAGGTGGGGGAGATCTTTTGCGTTTTATAATTTTGTATACACCACCCTTAAAATAATGCTCCGACAAACATAAAGTTTTTGAGCTTTTTATGACATAAAGCTTTTTTTTTTTTTTGTTGGGTATGGTACATATGTAGGGATGTATATTGTTGTTTTTGTTGGACTAAACGTGTGCAGAAAAAAAGCTGGATTTTTGTAAAACAACACAAGAAAATAAAAAGTTTTTGATTTTCCTTCGAAATTATAGGGATGAACGAGAGATATGGAAATGTATGTGTCTGTATGTGAAATGAGGGCCCCTATGTTGTTTTTTTTGTGTAAGGTTAGAGATGTGAGCTTTTTCGTTTTGTTTTGTTGATTTAATCAGTTTTTATCACGATACGAAAACGAGAAGAAAAAAAAATGATTTTAAAATTCTTTACAGGTTGTCAACTAAATTTATATAAATACACCTTGCCCCTCTCGTAAATTTTATCTTGATTCTAGAAAATTATGTACAACAACAATACAACCAAAAATTGTATGCTTTCAGTATATTTTCATCTTCTTATCTAGTAATTTATTTTCTTTTGAAATGTTACAAAACAGTTAAAAGACGTGGAGCACCGAACCACCACTATACATACACACCAAACCAAAAGGGAACACAGAAGGATGAACAAACAAAAAATAAAAATGATTAAATTAGATTAAATATATTTTGGTCGTTCAAAATTTGTAGGATTTTCACAGAGATTTTCAACGAACAAAAAAAAAACGAAATGAGAGAGGACGACATCCCTTTTTCATATTTTTTTTTTTTTTTAAATGAATTCAATTGGAATATGAAATTACACGAAATATACAAAAAAAAAAAAAAAATAATAAACGTAATTAAATTAATTAATTTAATATTCTTATCAGGTGCAAAAAATGGTACAGCAGCAGAGTATTATACCAATGTGTATTTTTACCTACATAATATTCAAAGGTACGAGGGTGTTTGAAGTGTGACCTCAAAATTGTTATCTTTTCTCGTATTTTCGTTATCACACATTTTTTGAAGGTTTATAGCACAAAAATCGTGAAAAAGAAAACAATGGACGATGAATATTAATGGATAAGGTAGGTAGGTGGTGATGATTTTTATTTTATTGTGTATTTTAATTTGAAAGACGCGCTAGACAGCCATGCCAGCAATGAAGGATTAAGGTTTGATTTATAATGAAATGCACAAAAAAAAAAAATTGGAATTAATTGAAATGGTGTCGTTAATT
The DNA here is from genome assembly GCA_958295665.1 of Tipula vernalis. Lineage (NCBI taxonomy): Eukaryota > Metazoa > Arthropoda > Insecta > Diptera > Tipulidae > Tipula > Tipula vernalis. The sequence continues at coordinate 419,673,251 of OY282558.1, forward strand.
ATACATTTTTTGTATTGCTTTCAAAATATACAACTGCGTGCTTTGAATATAAAAGGGCCTCGTTTGTTGCGATGGAAAAATAAACGCTGTTTCCATTGCTTTTTTCTGGTAATGAGGAATAACGGAGATTAGGCAATATTTTATGTAAATAGCTTGTCAAGCACTTGTATTTTTGTGAAAAATTAAATATTTTTTGTGAGTATCACTTTGAAATACTTTAGAATTATAACGGAATTACCACTACCCAATTCTTTATCTTTATGCTTTCTGTTCTTCCAGATTCTTGTTACACAAAATACTATCGTCATCATCCATAATTTCAGAATTATCAAATTTTAAAGAACAACATTTATTTTATCTTGATTAATGATAAATAATTAATTTGGAAAAATCTTGATCGTTTTCTCAGGAACACTAGGTTTTAAAAAATTCCAGAAAGTTGTAAAATTAAAAAAAAAAAGTTTTAAGAACAATCATTGATTATTTTCTACGTTTTTAAGCAGACCCATGCAAAAAACATCATACCACCATCATACCATCATCCCATCATACAACCATACCGTCATACCATCATACCATCATCATCATCATACCACCATCACCATTATCATAACCATCACACAATTTTATATACAAACCATCATACCATTATATCATTATACCATCATAACATCATATCATCATACTACCATCAAAAATCAACTCAATTTTTGAAGTTTTAGAAATTCCTCTGTAGTAACTTTGGACCGGATGGAGACGAATGTTGACGGAGATGAATGTTTGAAATATTAACAGTGACCTTTCTTAAGTTTCAAACAATATTTGCAAAACGTTTGGTTCAAATCGTTTATGCAAACGCATTGAAAGTTAAGAAAAAGCCAAGTCCCGTCATAATTGACCATATTCCAGAACTTTATCCAAAAATCATTTTAGAATCCCATTTCCAACGCACATGTCAAATTTTAACATAAATAATTAAGGAATAGCCAAGTTCAATCCTACTCGGCCGTATTCAAGAACTTCGTCTAAAAATCATTTTAGAAGGTTTAGAATCCCTATTTTATAAAAAAAAAATCACAAATCCAGTTTAAAGGTCACCTTACTAAACGGACAACTTTTTTGGTCCCGTCGATTTTCGTTGTAGTGGGTTTCCTAGTATATAGATTGCTCAACTTCTCACTAAACCCTAATCGACCCCTAACTAAACCGCAATTCAACCCTAATTCAACTCGCAAATAGATCCTAACTCAACCCTCAACTCAACCGCAAACTCTACGCCAAACTTAATCCTCAAACCAGCATGTATAAAAAACTAGTCAACAACTCAATATATCCTATCCAACCATAACTAAACTCCAACTCAACTTCAACACAACCGGCAAATTGGCCACTAACTTAACCTTCAAATCAACCCCAAATCCAATGCCCAATTCTATAATCAAACCAGCATATCTAAAAAATTCGTAAAATATTTTTATGTAACCAGGTGTTTTGGTTCAATTCGTATGGCAGGTACCCCACCCTCTTAACGCACAGTTTCCAAAAACTTTTCAAATCTCCGACTTGACAATAGAAACAGATTGTTGAAAAAAAAGTTCACAAGCTGTTCTCGAGATACCATGGGTACAGACATCCAGACATCCATACATCCACACATCCAAACAGATGGACGGACATTTTTTTTTGCTTTTTGAAACTCAGAGGCTTTCAAAACGTCGGGAAAAATTTGGGCCGGAATTAAATATTTTGGCCTTGTTGAATCAAGTCTTAGAACGTGCAAAGTGCTGACGGACCAGAAATTTTGATGTAACAGCAAATGAAAACCAATTGGACGCTGCGAAGACCTTCAGAGAAAAGAGGAGACATTCAGGTGAGTTGCAAGCTCCTTAGCGTTTTGGTTATTACATGGTGGCATCACACACTGCGATTTCTCTTGCGATCATTTGAAACACTCTTTTTTACCGAATTAAACATAAACAATATAGAAGGAATTAGGGACATGTAATGGCTTGCAGCGGTGCTCACTTCCGCTCCACCCGAGTTAGTTTGCTCGTACCCGACCTTAACCTGACTTATCGTGCTGATGGTAAATCAGTACAGTATAAGAATATTAAAGTTGTCTATATGAACACTATTTAGTGAGAAGTTCGTCAACCGTACATGCGATGGCAATTAGCCAAAAAAGATTACAAAGAAATTTTAAATGAATTTCAAGCAATGGTTGAATACTAACACCTTCGATGAAAGCTTTTTCGTTGGAACAATTAACGACTACCCTGGAAATGAGCGGAGTTGAGGTTAGCAGATTGAGCATCCCGACTACCATTGAAGCAAAAAAGATTTTGGCCATCGAGTTTAATTGGGGTGCTCCAACGGTCCGAGAAAAATATCCATTAATAGATATAAGTGACTTCAACCTATACACGTCTGACGAACACAATCTGGGTGAAAAAATTAGCAGAGAATAATAAATAGCAATAGATTTGGAACTTTCTTTAAAGAGCTAATGGAGAAATGAGACCACAACGAAATGTTAAAAGTTCGTTGCCCACAAAATAACAGTGTATCAGAAGTTGCAATGTAATCACTACAGAAGTGTTTTTCAAAAACTTTAAATTCTAAAATAAAACGAGCAAAATAAAAAATGTTGAATTTAAATTGAAAAAAGCAAACCCAACTAATTTTTATGGATTAAAATAAAACGAAGGCGCAATAAGAAAATCATTCGGTGATTTCTCGTACAAAACTGATTGGTAAAGAGTGTCGTCTAACTCAAAAAGTAGCTTTGTAGAAAATAACAGAGAAGGCGCTTCTTACAAACGGCTGAAGGAATCGGAGCCATTTCGGTGATAAATCACAATTTTCTGCAAATACGAATAGCTAAAATCATTAATGATGGAGGATATTGCCTTGGCTAAGTTTTTAACGCTGACGAAACCGCGTTGTTTTGGATAAAATGCGCCCAGCCGGTATGTCGCGAAGTCTTTAAAAAGAAGCGGCCGCTACAAAGAGGGTAACGAATGTTAAAACCATTGTCGATAAATCGATCTTTAGGACCACGATCTACAAAAGCTTTTAGTATAGTTCCCACGATATCCAAAAGCTCTCAAAAATGTTAAAATGCTAAGGACCCAAAATTCCAGTATTATTACTTGAAGTTAATGCTCGTAAGATTTGAGTTTCACCATTCAGTATTTTTTTTTTTTCATAATAGCAATGATCAAGCAGCACTATATGGAAAGCTGAGTTACTGTTACTGACATATGACGTAGACACCAAACTTTAAATGCTAGTTGAAAGCAGCGGAAGTATTTTATTAACAAAAATGCAAACATAGACCATATTATTTGAAATGTGTAATTATATCCATAATATTGGCGACGAAGGTTTTGACAATTTTAGCTCAAATGGGACTGATGGAATGATTACGAACGAAAGTTTAAGCGCCGATGACATTATCAATATAATATTTGATCCAGCTGAAATTCCTGTGAAAAAAAGTGAAAAAGTAAGTGGCATTCGAGAAGGCCTCCAACATTACAGTAGGTTGTAAAACCATTTTCTTACTAAGTACTTCCATTCAGAATGAGCTTTAAAATTACCACGTAATATTTAATCTTTTATTTCTAGTAAGTAAAAGCTGTTTAAAGAATTAGTTAAATTGTCGCACAGTTTAGTTACAGACTATGCTTTAAAAGAAAATAAAAATAATAACGAGCGTAAAAGTAATCGAGATTCTATATTCGAAGAAGTATAACTAACTATTTGTTCTAGAAATGAAAGTGATCTACAGATAATAACGATTAATTTGATATGAATCAAAATGTAATTAATGATCGAAGAACTGAATCAATTAATTTAAAAATTAACGAATCAATGAGTAGAACAAGAATTTAGCGTCTTCAACTTTCGTTTTTGTTATTTTGCAGACAATACCATATTTTAATTTTTTATTTCTGCAAAATTCTTAAATTATATATTAATTATATTCTATTAATGTTAATTCGTATATTAAGATAAAATATACAACTAAATAGTCCTGAAGGCCAACAAAATATTAATAAAATTATTATCAAAGTCTAAGATTACTTCGGCCTTCGTTAAATCAGTATCCGAACTGGTTCCGATTTTATGTATTTAACATAGAAATCTCGAATTTAGATTTCTATCGGATTAAGTAACACAGTGTTATTTTTACTTCAGCTCAACATTAAACTCGGAAATCTAGATTTATCTACCGGTAAGACGTTGTTGCAAATTTCAGGTAATATCAAGGAATTCAAATAGATTAGAATAATCTGAAAATGAGATTTTCCGAAAAATCTCAAAAAAAAATTCTGAAAAATTGAAAAATTGAAAAGTCTCAATGCCAAGCAATTCAAAAGCACAAAAAACATCTGAGGGGTGCGTCCGAAATGGAAAATGTGCATTTAGCGAAGACACATTTAAAAAACTACATGCGATGTAGTTTTTATTTGCATTTTTAAGACATCTGTTTGATGTCAGTTTATATTTTAAGCAACCATATTTATCGATTTATTAATTTGGTTTTGTTCAATTTTAATTAATTTAATGATTTTAATGAAATTTTATTTAATCCAAAAATGCGCATTTATAAAAATGTGCATTTAAATTCGCATTTCGGACGCACCCATAATGTATAAAATTAAACTCAATTTAAAACGCATTCTTGAAACATACAGTTCAAAATAAAATTTAGTACTCATCACAGTATTAATAAGTTACCTAAAGTATCGCCTTCAGCAGCTGTAGTGACATGACTTGTTTGACAGATTTTATATTAGAGCACAGACAAAAATAGTACAGATAAATATATTGACGCAAACTTTATGTGTACGTACTAAAATAATCATAATTTTTCTAACAATATCGCATGAAAAGGAAGTATGTTTTATCCTTTTCCAAACACGATTGTTACTTTGATTTATATTTTTAAAATGGCAGAGCCTACTAATACAAAATCAATTTGTAAATAAGTTTAAATTGTTAAAAAAAGTGAGTGATGGTTTAAGTCAGCAGCTGCCATTTTTAGCATATAACTATAATCAGGGATTGTCAAAATCTAACGAGCTAAAGAAGCTTCATTATCAAAATCATTACCATGCGTATAATAAAATGAAGTAATACAGTAAGTAGAATAAAAGTGCAACACCAAAATTTTTCAGGTAAAATTGTACTAATTGACCCTTATCATTATCGTAAGAGGCTGATTTATTTTTTGGGTATAAATACAATCGTTTTTTACAGTTTTAATTAGTTTGAGATAATTATTCGCAACAGAAAGTTATTAAAATTATAATTTGTTCAAAAAGGCCAAGTACATACAACTAACTATGGCTCAGAGAAATCGGATTTTGGCACCAATCGATTTAAAATTGCTGTGGATATTCGGCCTGAATTCAATGCAGAAACCGACAAAGAAATCGGCGTTCATACGATTCGTAACCGACTCCCCGCAAAAAAAAAACATTTCTTACGACCAAAATGAAACAAAAACAGTTACAATGGGTTCGGAATCACGCTGGTTGGAGTCTACAGTAGTGACGAACTATTATATTCTCCGACGAGAGTAAATTTAACCTTTTTGGATCGGGTGGGATCCAGTACGGCAGGCACAAATACGGCGAACGTCTGAGTGAACATTGCCTGAAAAAAACAGTGAAGAATCCAGCGGGCCAAATGATTAGGGAATTATTTTCCTATCATGGAATTTCAGAAATGACCTTTATTAAAGGAACTGTGAACGCAGAAGTCTACAAAAAAAATCATAAAAACCATTTGTTCCCTTTCATTGAAATGCATTTTTTGAGTGCTGAGTCTGTAATTTTTCAAGATGACTCTGCCCCTTGTCATCGTATGAAAATTGTAAGCATAATTTTTTTTTCCATTTACTAATTTTATATTTAAGACGATAAAAAAAGGTTAAAGATTTTCTGTTGAAAAACGGAACTCCCACACTGGATTGGCTTGGAAATACTCCGGATTTGAACCCCATTGAAAACCTTTGGCACGTAATGCGTATGAAAATCAATTAAAAGTGACTGACCCTTGAGTACCTGCAAGATTTAATTATCGTTATTGTCAAATCGTCGTATTAGCAAAATACATATTTTTGTGTTTTTATGGGTGTTGCACTTTCTATTCTTGAATAACTTCAAATCGGGCAATCCCAGTTGTTTTTTGACATAGAGCTACTAAATCTACAGCTTTAATATTTCACTATTTTTGAGTCGCGAAATGTGCTACCCCGGGAAAAAAGATAAGATCTAGAGAGATGATGTTTATACGACGACGCTTTGCTTATGAAAATATTGTTATTTGTGGAGAATTGGAGAGAAAGGAAAAACTCAATTTTGTTGTGGTTTTTTCACAATTTTAATTATATCTTGCTAACGGCTGAATGGCCGTTAATGGAACCAACAGCCGTTACACGCTGCTCGATGAGCTCCTTAGAAAATAATTTTTATTTGGGGAAATCGTTCCATCTGAAGTCGAAAAAATAGGAACAACTTTCTAATAGAATCTTTCGTGGGTCAATCACTTTAATTTATTTTTTTTTCAAATTAATTTACATTTTTGTATTACCTGGATTAAACTTTTCCGCGATTTAATTTTTTTTTACGGTAAATAATACGCTTAGTTGTAGAAAATTATTTCAACTTACTAAAACAACTAAAAGTCATTATTGGTTCTCACATAAAGTATAGTTTGCAAATAATTGCAAAGGGAAATTTTTTTTCCTGCACTTGTGTGTGTGTATGTGTGTTTTTTTTTAAATTAGTGTTAGTAAGTAATTGGCTCTAACTTTACGATAATTATATTATAAAATTATTAAACATTTTATACCAAATTAATTTCATTTTAGGTATTTGGCTAGTGGTAATAGCCAACGATCTCTATCCTACAATTATCGGATTACGATAATTTTTTATGAACCTTAAGAACTCAATAATTAAATTTTGTATGAAAGGCACCACCAGATTCCGGTGCGGAATTCTTCAATTACAAGAATTATTTTTCTATAGTTCTATTGGCAATATGCGACCATAGATACAGATTTCTTACAATATACATAGGTGCTTAAGGACGCCAGAGTGATGGTGGAGTATTCCAAAATTCGTAAATTGGGAAACAATTTCTAAATAATACCATGAAAATTCCAGGTAATAGTGAAATTTTCGAAGAGGGTCCAATTTTGCCTCATTACCTACTTGGCGATGAAGCGTTTGGCCTAAAATCATGGCTAATAACACCTTATCCTGGTAAATCTAGTGGTTTCAATTATCGACAGTCTAAGGCCAGACTGGTAATCGAAAATACGTTTGGTGTATATACGACCAGATGGAGAATATTGCGAACACGCTTAGAAACATCCGTATACACTGTCGATAAAATCGTTCATTCAACAGTATGTGTCCACAACTACTGCCTTATTGAAGAAGAGAAAAAACGACCGTTTCAAAGGAACTCCTGCCCAATAAGATTTATGGATTACGAAAATCACGTAAATAACCAAACTATTCCTGGTTGTTGGAGAAAAAATGTAGAACCTCTATTGGCACCTTATTTGTTGTAACATTGGTTACCAGTTGTTTTAATGGCTCTAAAAAAATCTGCTGGCGATGCGGATGGTGTCGAGGACGAATTTGAACGCCCACTTAATGTTCGTTTTTTTTTTGTTTATTGGAGGAAACATTGCAACATCACTATTACCCATAAGTGCCGGAGGCGATGTGGTGGGTAGAATAGGTGAACATAAAGTTGATGGTACTTCACAGACGACGTCCGAAATGGTTTGTTGCTTAAAAGACCAAAATAAGAATAATATTCAATATATTAAATTATTATAAACTTTCTTACTTCCGTTTATGTAAAACTCTGTCTACCATTCTAAGGTGGTTAGCACGTTTCGGCCCTAGTGGAAATTTATATGAATTCTCACTTGATATTTTATCTTTTATTTTTTTGTACCTGATAGCTTCGTCCAGCGCCTCAAAAATTCATTCCAAAAAATGATTGCCAAAGATTGCAATTATTTGCAAGCTACTTTATGTGAGAACCAATAGTTAAAAGAATTTTTTTTTGCATTTCAAGTAATTTTGTTCTAACTCAATTTACACAAATAAATTAATTATATATTTTTATAAACAGTAAACTATGTATTAACGAAATTTCACTCATTAAATTTGATGCTTCAATGGCCTCACAATGTACGAGTAACCTATGAGTAACATCTGATTTTTTGTGTTTATAGCGGAATCTACAAAACATTAAGAAAAGATTCGCATTAAAGTATTTCTTTTCTAATCATAACGTTAAGAACTAGACGCAAATTTCAATAAACTCTCTAGCTTTAAGCTTATTGAATTAGCTCGGGACAAAACTTTTTTTAATTTTTTTTTTTTGCAGATTTATTAGTTTTAGATGTAAATCTTGCAGAAAAGTCACCAAAAAAAAAATCCGAGAAACTCGACCACTCTAGCATAGTTGAAAATAATTTATATCAACGATTGCCTAAATCTAAATTTATTTTCATTGGTCACTGTGACAAGTAGGATCATCTGATTTTGTTTTGGGTTTCTCGAATATAGAGGTCTTTATAGTGATGGTGAGGTTAGTGACGATATAATGGTTTGATGGTGGAATGGTACCATGGATGATGATATGATGGTATGTGATAGTGTCTGATGTTTTGAACATATGATGAAGTGATCTTACCATGAATCATGGTATGATATGATTTTATAATGGTATGGCGGTCTGATGGAATGATGGTATGATAGTATGATGGTTTGATGGTTTGATGATACGATGGTATGATTGGATGATCTTTGAAGATATGATGGTATCATCGTGATGGTGAGTACGATCGTGAGTGATGGTAATGGTAATGGTAATGGTAATGGTAATGGTAATGGTAATGGTAATGGTAATGGTAATGGTAATGGTAATGGTAATGGTAATGGTAATGGTAATGGTAATGGTAATGGTAATGGTAATGGTAATGATAATGGTAATGGTAATGGTAATGGTAATGGTAATGGTAATGGTAATGGTAATGGTAATGGTAATGGTAATGGTAATGGTAATGGTAATGGTAATGGTAATGGTAATGGTAATGGTAATGGTAATGGTAATGGTAATGGTAATGGTAATGGTAATGGTAATGGTAATGGTAATGGTAATGGTAATGGTAATGGTAATGGTAATGGTAATGGTAATGGTAATGGTAATGGTAATGGTAATGGTAATGGTAATGGTAATGGTAATGGTAATGGTAATGGTAATGGTAATGTAAATGGTAATGGTAATGATAATATAAAGGGGCACGCATTCATATTACATTTATCAACTTTCATTCAAAATTCGCTATTCAGTTCCGAAACGAGTTGAGTACCCAAGGGTGGTTGGAGTACGAAAAGAATAACAATTTTTTAATTAAGTTTTTTGTCTGAGGTTATGTGTATGTTAGGGATGGTGGTGAGGTTGTAAGTAAAAAATACCCAGGATAAATCCATCGACGCGCCAGAAAAGATTGTAGTAAGGTAAAATATGTTTAGATGTATTGCTTTACAGCTGAGAATAACCATAACATACATTATAGTTGATTTTTAAATGATAAAAATTTGCAATAAGGTTTATTTCTTAAAATATGGTTATTGTAAATTTTGAACGTCCTCAGCCATTGTTGGTTATAAATTTAAAATACGGCAAAACTTAGCCTCTACCAACCCTAACATAATTTACACTCACAATATGACCTTCATTTCAATATCAAAAAAATATGTCTCCTTTAATAATGGGGTGTAATTTATAGTATATTCTAGTACCAAACCCTTTAATTAATTGTTTAGCAAAAATCAACTTCTAATTTCACTTAACAAATTTCTTATCGTAGTATTTAGCTAAAACAACAGAAGAAACCAATTAAATTTTCAATCTGCAAAGAATTTTGTGTACTATATATTCCGCCCTCCATACCAGTCATTAATTTTCATGTATCTATGTATGCGTATTTATGTATATACTCGTTGCCATTAAATTTAATTATTTTACATTACAAGAAAATATTTATTGTTTGTTTGTTCAAAAACGAATATTCTTATACATAAGTACGTACATATGTACAAGAAAAGCAAATTTTATTTTATTTTTATTTTACTTTAAAATAATTATTATTTCATGACAACAATGACAACAAACAATTGTAATAATAAATGTATTTTCTCTCTGCGTACTTACTTTCTTTAAAACAATTACTCGACAATATTCTTGTACTTAGTTATATTTAAATATCCATACATACATATATACCTATATTCATATCTGGTGATAAATTAAATTCATTCCAACATGTCTTAAAAAATTATGTTGATTTGTATGTTATGTAAAAGTAAAGCACAAACGACAACGAAGAATTAAGAAAACATATTTTGCTTTTTGGTTTTATGTTGTAGTAGAATGAATAAACGTTTCTGCTCGTGTTGCCGGGATACATGCACACACACACATATTGAATGAAGGGAACATTGTTATTTTATGTAAATCTCAGAATTTTTATTTAGTTTTATGTTTAACAATAAAACATAAATTGATTTTAATTTAAAATAAATTATTTTTATTTGTATATCCAAGAATCCGTACTACAAAATATATTCATTAATTTTTCTTTGTAATTAAATAGAAATGTTTAATCAATAACTGGAATTCAATAATTCTTACAAAATTAATAAAAACAAAATTTGCAGCTCAAATTCATTTAGGAATGTTATAGAAAAAGTTCGATAAAATAATAGAGATCGATCTATTTGATCTGATACATCGATTTTATATATAACAGACAACATACTATGGGGTACAACATTTTCTCTAAACAAGACAACAATAGCAACATTCAATTATACTTATTTTGTGAATTTATTATTTAACATCTAACCTAAATAAACCCAAATATTAAATAACACAAAATATTCCATTATCATTTTCTAATTATCAAACACAAGATGAATAAACATATACATAAACATTGAGCTATATCTTTATATAAAGTTTAAGACGATGCTAAGATGTTGGGGGTAGAAAAAGTTCAAATATAATTAATCTCGAAGCTTTTTTTCTTCTTCTAATATAATTTATATTCACATCATTCTTTTTGTCTCTTGTACATATGTATATACGCTTTATATACACAGACCAATAACATGTACATTTATATTAACATTTCAACATATCCGTACATAAACATACCATAAAATATGTTAAAGTTCTAAAAAAAAAAAAAAAAAAAATATGTATTTATAATTAATTATGTAGTATGTTTATAATAAACATCAAAATAATAAATAATAAAATATTAGATTTTGTTGAATTTTCTATGGGAAAATAATGTTGTTGTTGTTGTTGTTGTCAAGTTTATATTGATTGATGATATTGTATAAATTGAAAATATATTCAGATATTTGATTTATCTATGCTTTTTTGCAGATTATATTTTATCATGTTAACACGTTTTTCAGGTGAAGATTTGACTACATTTTTCAGAAAGTTTTTTTATTTTGGTCTTGTTTCTATTCTTATTTTTAAGTTGTTATAAGTTGTTTAAAAATGATTGTTCTGAAAACTTAATTATTATTTTAAAAATTATCAAATTCTGAATCTTTTGATGACACCTATAAACCAGCTCAAGCAGTGCTAAACCAATCGAAACCGTTTGAATGGAACGAGTAGAAAAAGGATTGTATAATAAAGAAGCAACTCAATCGCAAGATTCCCCAAATAAGGAAGTCACAGTAAACTGCTTAGCGAAAGTGAAGGTTCAAGCAGGTAAAGGTAAAGGATGTTTTGGGGCAAATGCGGTCAGTTAGAGTTCTTCTAGATAGAATGTCACAAGTTTGTTTGGAGATGAATGATTTTTCGATAAGCTTCATTTCAAGAAAAAGTATTGCAATAACCGGAATAGCATTATCAGGAATCGTCACAAAAAAAGTTGCCACCGTAGAGGTTCTATCTTGTGTTAACAACAATTCAATTGTAACTGAATTTTTTATTTCAGAAAGGCTTCCGTTAGTTTTAAATGTGTGATAAAATTCAACATATTCAAAATTTAGAATTGGCTGATCCTAATTTTTATAACGATGGGAAAATTGATATGTTGTTGGGAGCTGATATTTTTTTAATGTTTTGCGAGAAGGAAGGCAGACAAGCAGCGATTCTGCTATTACCGCGCAAAACACCATATTTAGTTACATCGTGTCCGGAATAACTAACTTGCCAGATACAATTTTTTCTGCAAACCATATCACACTGGATATGGAGTTAAGGATAAATGAAGCGCTTAGAAGATTTTGGGAAATAGAGGAGATTCAAACAAATACAGACACCTAATAAAGCCGATAGTTAGTGTTTTATGAGAGCACAATGACAACATAATTAAAACATTAATAATAAAACGTTCCAATGTTGGAACCTGATCGATCTGAAATAATATCTTAAACTAGAATTTATATTTATATAATACTCCAAACTTCCGATTAACAAAATTGATGATAAAATATGTTTCGATGTTCTTCTGAAACCAAAAAAACAAATTAGTTATTTATTTCTACTCTCACTTAGTCCAACCGTTCTACAATTTCAAATATTTAAGTATTAGAAATATTAAAACAGCAATAAATATGATATAATCTAAATTCAAATGTAAAGATGTTCCTATCCCTAAAAATAACATTACCATTTATTAATCATAATTCAATTCTAAGCCTTAAGCCATTAATTATATTAAGGATCAATTATATTAAATTCTTCTTCCTCCAGCATACCCCATCTGAAATAAAATTTTGAACCATAAGTGCACTCCAACTATTTCTAATAGATGTCTCTCCGCTCATTATTGATGAAATTTGTTAGTTGTCAAGCTAAAAGTTCCTATTCTTTAAAAATACTATTTTATGTGAAGAAAGCTAAACAATTTCTTGGCCAACCAGCTTGACAAATACTAATGGCTTCAACAAATACTAGTGGCTCATTTACATGTTTATGAACTTCGGACAGGCATTCCTAGTGTTCATCCATCCTTACCACATCTACGGCAAAACAAATGATTAACATTTCATGATGATTCACATTTTGATGATGACCATAAATTTGACTGCCACGATTAAAATTTGGTAATTCACATCAATTAGCCTTTGCCACATTTTTTTGGGCCAACGAACTCTAGTTTGGTGAACCAGAATTAGTAAAATGCAAATTCGGAGTATAACTCGAAACAAAATTTTGATTTGAACAGGCAGTGGTCAAAACGATTTGATCTTCATCATTTATGGTCTGCAAAATGTGTATGAAAAAAAAAATAAAATGGGGTGGGGGGGGTATAACTCGAATCTGAACCAGACGCAGTCTTAACTGTTCATTGTAAAGTAGGCCGAATGCTTTCAATAGCTTGGTGTTTGAGAGACCAACACTAAACAAATATTGTAAAGCAATTTATTTCCGAAATGTTCTGAATAAAGAATTTTTCAATTCTCAAATTTTAAGAAATACCAATTTTGGAATGGCCAAATAAATTTTAGAATAATTTGCATTACCTTTTAGTAAACCTGAAATAGTCAAATTTTGGTATTCATTTTTCGGAGTTGGATTAACTCTATCAAACATTTTTAGTAGTTTGATTGGTTAAACATTGAATCAACTTGCCAAAATAAAATACACTAAAATATGATTTCGGAATGGCATTATATTTATAAGTAATAACGATTCGTTCGGAGTCAATGAAATGTAAAACTTTTCATTTTTTTAATATTTTTTCCAAAAGGAAATACAATCTTTCGGAGTTCAACTAGGTTTAATTGTAAAGAAAAATTTTATGTATTTTTGATAGTTGGATTAGAAAAAGTTTCCGAAGTGAATAATTTCAGGTCATTATTTTAACATAAAGATCCATTATGAATTCCTATGTTCATTTTACTAACAATACAAGTGAGGCGCGTCTCACTTCCAAAAATGATAAAGGCCACACGTGCTATACTAAAAAATGGTTTATAGAACTCCGAAAAATGTCGAAAGTGAATGTTAAACTACTAAGCTGCCAATCTCAAATTTTGAATAAATAAAACAACAGAACAGTTCGAAATTAATACTTAACTAATAAATTTAATTTTTGGAGTTCAGGTGGATTTTCAGAATTTACAAAAAAATGTAAACGAAAGTTTAATTTCAGTTTAATAGACTAAAGTTCAACTTCCAAATCTATTTCAGATTAACTCCGAAATAATAAATGCTTATACTAAGGTAATAACAAATTCGGGATTAACAAATGTGCTTCCTTTTTTGAGTGGCTTAGATTTTAATTTTTTGGCAAATTAGAGCTGCCTGGTGCCACATTAAAATATCGGAGTTAAGCACTATGACCGCTTTAGCAAAACTGCGTTAATTCAAATAATCAGTAGTCCATTGATAGTTTCTTAGTTTGCTGCCGTATTACTATTTGGCTAATTTGAAAAATCAATTTTGTAGAAAGAGATGGTTAAATTAAATATTAAATATAATTTAACATTCAAAACTACTTTTAAACTTTATTTGTTGTGTATTGTATATACCTAAACAATTGGAGTTGGAATTTATGGACATACTTATATATATATATATATATATATATATATATATATATATATATATATATATTATATATATATATATATATATATATATATATAATATATATATATATATATATATATATATATATATATATATATTATATATATATATATCTATATATATATATATATATATATATATATTATATATATATATATATATATATATATATATATATATATATATATATATATATATATATATATATATATATATATATATATATATATATATATATGTATATATATAAATATATATATATATATATATATATATATATATATATATATATATATATATATATATATATATATATATATATCAATATATATATATATATATATATATATATATATCTATATCAATATATATATATATATATATATATATATATATATATATATATATATATATATATATATATATATATATATATCAATATATATATATATATATATATTTTTATATATATATATATATATATATATATATATATATATATATATATATATATATATATATATATATATATATATATTATATAATATATATATATATATATATATTGGGTAGGTTATTTGAGGCAAACTTAAAAACAAAATTAAAATTTTTAAATTGTTTCAGAATTTGAACTTAAATCCTTTACTTGGAATCGAAATAGCAAAGTATTAAAAGCTACTTAGAAATCTGAAATAAAAAATATTTAAAGGGATGAAATCTCACAAAATTACGATCTACATGATCGAACTCATTTTAAGTCATGAAGTGTAATTCTCACGTTCGGGTAGGGTGCTTCATACTCATTTGACTTTTTTGGACCGAAACCAAAATCAAATAACAAATTCTTTGCCCTCTTTAGACCATCGCGAAATTAATTCAAGTAGCTAATGCCACTAAGCAATACATTAGGGTTACTCACTAGCACATCCTTGTGGATGTACTCATGTGTACAAGTTCATTTAGATCAACATTTTCATAACGCATAACCCGACAGTAGAATTAACTTAATGAATTGCCAACGACCTCAACTACATACAAGTATTTGGTTAGGTATACAAACAAAACCAATGGAAATTCTTTCTACGGATAACAGTAATTATCGTAGTATATGCAATACAATGAAATTCTCTATTTACCGTAAAATTTCACTGTACTACAAAACCAATATACAATTAATGTAATAAGAGTATAACAAAATAATTGAGTTCAATACCATATGCAAAAAACATATGGCGTGAGATTACCTGCCAACGATATTTGAATGGTATCGTTAAACTAATCACAAACTTGTACAATAAAAATAAAAAAAACTATTTATTGTTACAATTTAATACACTTTAATTTAATTTTAATTTTTTGTCACAGCCACAAACACTATAAAACACTCGACTATAAATAAGTTCGGTCGAAAAAACAAACACGTCCAACCGGTATGAAAGACAAACCCAAACTCGTGAGGATTCCGTTCAAGCACAATAAAACAAAATTAGGAAGTCAACTACAATCCACTACATAATCTGACTGGTGATTACAAGCAATTTATGACAGAATACCTGCAATTAAATCATATGACCGCCAAAGGATGGTAGTTAAATCAAGCAGCACTACTAGTAAGTTTCAAGTAGCATTTGACGGTTCCTGCAAAAGTTCAACAGGAGTATCGCTAGGGGGGCCAACAATACAATCATCTTTATGGGACATTTTACTACGGTTTAAAACCCACAAATATGTAATGACTGCAGACATTGGGAAAATGTATAGGCAGATACTTGTTGATGAAAATAATTCATACTACTAGAGGATTTTAAACATTACAAGCTAACGACAGTTACTTATGGTATTTATGGTCCATTTTTAGCGACCAGGTGTTTATATCAATTACCTCTTGAAAATATGAACACACTTAATGAAGCTGCTATTAAAATACAGAACGATTTTTATGTAGATGATTTGCTGACTGGCTGTGATTCCATCGAACAAATGCAAAGGTTGAAGAGTGTCGTCAATATATGCGATGAAAGCGATGTGATCAAAATTCTCGGCTTGCAATAGTGTTCACAAAAGGATCATTTTTCCGTTAGAATGGTTATCTCCTCCAACAATCCTAGTAAAAATTTTATTTCAACAGTTATGATTGCAAAAATTATGTTGGGGCGATCAGTTACCTGAAAACATTCGAGATGCAATTAAAATTAGACTTGTAACAGTAAAGACTAAGGTGGCATCGATCAGCCATAAGTTATAACCAAGACTAGAATTGAGCACTGCAGGGCTTGGTACGAATGTATTAAAGACGGGGTTCAAATCTATGCAGCACATACCACACAATAAATTTCCATGGACAGATTCAGCGATCGTTTTTTGCGTGGCTCAGTGATCATCCAAGCAGATGGACTTCATTCGATGGCAACATGATATCATAAATGTTAAGTAGCTGTATGCGAGAAAAATGGTCACACAAGTCAAGTCTAGAGAGAATCCGACAGATATTGCAACGCGTGGTATACTTCTATCACACCTAAACGACTATAATCTTTGGTGGAAGGGGCCAAAATTGTTATCACAACAGAAAGCATCCTGACCAACAAGACAGATGTGTGTAATTTAAGAGCAGAATAGCGATAAAAGAAGTTTGTCACACTACAAGCACAGTTAGAAGGATCATTATTGATAGAATTAATTAATAAGTATTCATTGTGTGCTAAATTAATCAGAATTATTGCGTATCTGATTCTTAACATCAAGGGAACTCTCAAGAGCTGAATAACTTTTGATTCGACAGGTGCAAAGTGAAGATTTTAAGAATGAAATTGATCAATTGAAGAGAAACGTGGGTATTGTTGGACAAAAACTGTATTTTGAGAGTTGGCGGAACTGAAGATCCAGTGGTAAATCTGAAGAAAAAACATCCAATTATTTTACATAAATTATCCAACCTGGAAGAAGCAAGGTCAACCAGATGGTCAAAAATTGTGTCATATGTGAAAGATATAGAGGTCAATGACCAATTGAGCTAATAGGGCAGCGTACGAATCAATCCAGCAAGACCGCTTGAGAATACTGGAGTAGATTTTACTGGAGCTGATTCACTGCCAAATAAGAGAAGAAGAGGCGCTAAGATATCCAAGGGTTATATCGCAATATTTATTTGCGTTGCCACGAATGCAAATCTGCATTACTAATAGATTCATTACAACATTAAGGTGATTTATTGCTGAAAGAGGGCCTCCATCAAACATATATAATGACAATGGGACAAATTTCGTTGGCACTAACAGAAAATTGCAGCAAATGTTCAAGGCAGTGAAGTGTACCATCAGCGATGTTCAAGAAGCAATATCATCAAATGAGTAGTTGCATGATATTGGAGAAAATTTAGCGCAAAATTGTATAGTCTGGAATTATACTCCACCACTAGCACCACATTTTGCCGACATCTGGGAAGCAGTGGTAAAGTCAGTCAAGTCTCATTTGGAGAGAGTTACATTTGCCATACTAAATTCAAGGCCACTTACGTTGTCTTCAGTGAATGACGAACTTAATGAAGCGCTAGCAACAGCACATTTTCACCAAAAGTTTACCAGAGTCGTATTAAAAAACTGGTCCAATCAAGTTCTCAAAAATGTGGGCCGCAATTCAACAACGAACCTTCAGTTTTGGAAACGATTCAGCATTGAGTACCTCCATAATATTCACCAATGGAACAAATAGCAAGGCGAGAAAAGGAATTTAAAGGTTTGAGATGTCATACTTATTAAAGAAGAATATTTACCTTCATGTAAATGGGCAGTGGATCGCATTACAACTCTCCATCCAGGCAAAGATGGACACGTCAGAGTCCAATATTATGTAAATTTCACTATAATTTTGATACTTTATTGCTTGTACAACTTTTTATTGTAACCCAATAATTATAGAATAAATTTTTAGTGTGTACTAGATAAGTTTAACTCATCTATTCACTGTAAGATGTCACTTTATCACGAATTTCCGGAGTTACAATGTGTTATCAGAGATGTCACCAGTAAATTTATTTAAACTTTGTTCAGTGTTTACAACGATAAAAACGGGTTTTGGAAAGAGATTTTCTCTCGCAAAAATTAGCGAAGAAGAATGATTTGGAAAATTTTGTAATTCAGAGGCCTACAATCTGTGCAAATTACATTAAATTAACGCTCAAATATTAACGCACAAAAGGATTTTATTATTGAAAATGTTTTCTTTGTCATACAATTATATTGCCAATATAAAATATGTATGACAAATGAAAAAAGCCACACTTATTTAGGGAACTGTTGCCACAGAAATGAGACTCCGGAACAACGGAGTGGTAGTCAGCAGATCGACAGTTAAAAGGATGAGAATGCTGTGCAGATAGTATTACGCTCACAAGATTACAGCCGATTTTACCTCATCTTTGTCAAACGTCGTTTCTGTTTCAGAAAAATTCAGGGGAATATTACGTTGCTTGACAAAAAAATGGAGAAAAAATTATTACATTTTCCGTGCACATACTACATTTCGAAATAATATTGTCAGCTGTATGTCAGCATGCCCTTCGGCAACCTGAAGGGGTACTGAAATTTTTGTTGTTAAAAAATGTTACAAAGCTAGGGTTGCTATTAATAAAAATCAGTTCGAAATTGGAATAGCTGATGGCTTTATATCAAATAAAGTAAGGACATCAGTGGACGATACTAAAATTGTCACGACAGGATTACAAAGAGCTATTAGAACTTACGATTAAATTTCTTGGTTAAAGCTTCCAGGTTCCATGCATCGTGCTAGGTGGATACGCAAGATAATTTATTGTTTGGACATCTGAATATTCAAAGGCCAATAATTTGGCAATGGTAAGAGATGTTTGCTTATTTGTGGTTCTGGTTTACGTAAGTTTTGATTTTCGTCACCCTTACCTACATTAGCACCCAACAATGACCTTTTGCTGTTTAATGACCTTCTGCTGTTATTTTTCAGTATTGAAAAATAACAGCAGAACGAAAGGAAACACCAAAAAAGCACTGACAAATTTCTCCATCCCAGATTTAAACGAAAACTTTGTTGAAAAGATGTAGAAGAAAGAAGCGTCGCTCTTATAGAAGAATTTAATTCATCAACAACGTATAATGACGAGCAGAAGATATTGCAACGGAATCACAATACCCAGTTATTGAACAAAATTCTTGTAAAATAAGGGTTTTTCGAATTTTGGGAGCTGAATCATCAACATAGCCTAGTGTTAAGCATTAGGGATGTAAGAGATTACGAGACACCCGTTATAAATTATTGCTGTCCAAAGGATGAGATTAGCAAAATTTCACAACTTCCAAATTTCTAAATTTCAAATTTTATAATCGCTTTTTAAATTGAAATCTACACAGTGAACCCTATTCTAGAGTACATGCATTTACTGATAGACACAACTCATTCATTTGATACTGAAGATACATTTCAAAAATCTGCAAACAATGCAGTTTTTGTGTGCATTAAATAAATCATAGTAATCGATTTTATATTCAGAGTTGTCCAATTGTAACTAATTTAATGATTATAATGAAGTTTAATTTAATAATTCGCATTTTTGAATTAAATCGAATTTCGTTATAAATATTAAATTAATAAAAATTGAGCAACTCTGATTTAATCAATCAATAAATATGATTAATTAAAATATATAAATTGACATCAAATCACGTCCTCAAAATGCACATAAAAACCTCATTCGATCTAGTTTTTTCAAATGTGTCTTCGCTAAATGAATATTATTGGAGGTTGGAAAACTGCAACATGCGATACCTATCGGAAATAATGTAAACCATACGCGCTGCATGAAATGACATTTCTCTCCATATTGTTACGTTTTTGCCTTGTCACTCAAGGCTCGTATCACTGGATAGTGAATAATACAAAATCAATTTAATTTATCTCCAACGAATTTGTTTATTTCACAAAATTTATTACAACACAGTTTATCAATAAAAATTTACAAAATCACTTTATATAAATTATTCTCAAATTTTACTGTTCACTTATAATTTTTATTTCGCACTACAACACTTTTTAAATCACTTTTCAATTACTTTTTAATCTTCATTCTATCGCGTTCCAAATACTAATAATCCAATTCGGTCTTGTTCGCATTTCAAACCAAACTTCTAGAAAGTTCATGATTTTTCTAATTAGAATAGTGTAGAACAATTTTATAATGGAAAATTCCATTTTAGTACAGTTTAACATTGAGCTATTAATTTAACTTATTCTATTATACACTAGGTGTCACCGTAACATTATGTTGACAGACAATACGGTAACGGTGACACCTAGTATATAATAGAATAAGTTAAAATAATAGCTCAATGTTTAACTGTACTAAAATGGAATTTTCCATGATAAAATTGATCTAAATGTTTCTACACTAATAGTACTGGAAAAGTCATGAGCTTTCTAGAAGTTTGGTTTGTGTATATAAAAAGGCGAACGAAGTCGAATTGGTGGTAAGCGACAGTGTGAAAATTAAAATGGAATTAAAAAGTGATTTAAAAAGTGCTTTAGTGGAAATAAAAATTATAAGTGTTCAGTAAAATTTGAGAATAATTTATATAAAGTGATTTTGTGAATTTTTATTAATAAATTGTATTGAAATTGTGTTGTAATAATTTTTGTGTGACATAAATAAATTCGTTGGTATGATAAGAACCTTGATTGACAAGGCAAAAACGTAACAATTAGTTCATTCACAATTAGTACGTCTAATTTAGAATTGAAGTTAATTCTCATACATTTAGATTTCCCTCTAATATTGGTCAAATCTATCGTATTTTAATTGTAATTCGAAATCAATTTGTAATTTACTAAATCAAATTAAAATTAATTTTAATTTAATTAAATTTACATTCAACATTTCCCTCAAGCATATAATAACTTTTCGCGTTAAAAATTGGTTTTCGTTCGAGCCCATTTTGAATATGCATAAATGGGGTAAAATTGCGTTTGGTAAGTTCTTATAGTTTAAGAAATTTTAACGCTTGTTTTGATTCATTTAAATTCCGATGAATTCTGTTACATACATTTCCATATTTTGCCTTAATTAGATAAATGTCAAAACATGGATTATGTCCATTTTTTTTTTAGAAGCACTCCGGATCGTCAAATAATGTGCAGTAAACTATTGAGATGTATTTTAATTTGACGTTTACTTGAGACTTGTATTTGAATTAGCGTAATTTAGGCTAAAGTGAAACATTTTAAACTTCTAAAAAAATATTTGTTGATATCACCAAGTTTTACTTCAAAATTCGTCTCAAAATTCGTCAAAATTGAAGTATGTTAGTTACACCGCTATGAACAGTCGAAAAAATGTCATAAGCTAAAACTAAAATTTAATAAATTTTACAGTAAAATGATAATAAATTAAAAGACCATCCAAATAATAATTGAGAATTGGATACAAAATTATATTTTAGTTTTTTTTTCATCATATCTAATATTTATTCAAGTGATTTCTGGGGTAACTAACATTAATTAATTATTATAATTTTGAAGCGTTCTACTTACTTAGTGGTCCCATTCAAACAGGGACAATTTGAAAACAAATAATTTTCAATTAAATCGTGATGCATACCTGAAATGAGAAAAAAAATGAAACAAAACGTTATTATTATTATTATGGTGATTTAACGTCTATTTTGGGGGGGGGGGGGAAGGGGGGGGCAAAGTTGAGTAGGTTAATCTACCAGTTCCGTAACCTTCCAGTAAGGTGCGCATCAGGTAAGCTGTTCTAGTCATGTATTAAGCAGCTAGTGTACGTGCTGCCGCCTCGTGGCAACCACTGGTAACTAAGGCCGTTTGGCACAGGCTAAAGTACGGCGCTAAATTAGAAAACCTTGACAAAAAATCCTAATCTAAGGTGGAACAGCATATGCCGATAGATGAATGGCTCATAGGTTACTCAGTCCGAAGAATGCGGACTCTGGATACCAGGCACACTCCAGTTTTATTTAGCCTTCCTGTAGTAAAGCTGGGTGACCTATTGGCGATTTGCAATTCCCAGCAACTCGTAAGAGTAAAATTAAACGGGAGGCGGGGTAGGGGTAGGAATATACGGGAGTGGGACAGCCCTCTCGAAATAATTGGGTTCAAGTGCTACCGTCTTTCTAGCGGACCTACATGCTGTATTAAGCATCTAGAAGGAAGAGTAATAAGCCCAGATAGAACGTATCACGTACCGGCCGGCAGTATTATGAAGTTCATTAAGAACCTGAATATTGACTGGACGGATAATTAGGCAGGGTCCAGCACAATAGATCTTCTAGGCCGCAGTGCGAGGTGGCTTATCGCCCACTTGGCCCTTAAATAATAATAATAAACAAAACGTTAAAAAAAGACGGTAGGATTTTAGTTTGTCGGCCGGTAAAATTTAAAATTGGCGTTTTTTGAATGAAATTAAATTAATTTTACTAAAATTTTGTAAGAATAAGGTGTGGCTTACGGATTTGAACTATTTGGTTATAATTTTGTTATAGCAAAATGAACGAACTTTGACAAAAATTTAATTTGATTCTATACACTATTCCTTCCCGATCAAAATTTATTCCATTCCTTCTGTACCAAAGGCTGTATATTTTGAAAAATGAAAAAGCTTGTTGCAAATTCACATTAAATCGATTATGTTTACCCAAAAAACGCATTCATAATTATAAATTTTCCTAGAAAACTAATTTTCGATGCATGACAGAAAATAAATTAATTTTCCAGGAAAACCAACAAACGTTTACAAAGCTAAAAGGCAACGTCGTATATAAATATTGATATTTGGCTAAATAATGTAAACATTAATTATTATGAAACAGGACGAATTTATTTAACATTTTTTAAAATATGTAATTTACATAAATATACATACGTATGTGTGAGTACAGCCATTACATTTTAGAACAAAAACCACCGTACTCTATTACAGCAATTAATGTTAAAAGTTAGTCTTGCGAAAAACTAAATATTTTGTAATGTAATTTTCGAATGAAAAATCGTATTCATATAAAAGCAACAGCAAAAGTTGATTTGGTTGTTGTTTAATTTATTTTTATTTTTAATTGGAATGGATGGATATTTTAACAATAACATATTATGTAGCTAGTTGTTTATGGAATAATTTTGTGTTATAGTTGGTTTATGTATTGCATCCATTAAGCTTTTATAATTTTATGAAAATAACGATCCTCTCTAAATAGGTTCGTAAAACTAAAAGCACTTAATACAATACTCTATAAAAATGATTATTAGTGTACACATACACCGTACAAAAACAAACATAGAAAATTGTTGTAAATAATACGGCAGTGTTACGTGGGTCTATAGTTCAAATACAGATAGATTTTGATAACATTTTAATAAAAATTTAACATCATCATTTAAGCTGTAATTATAGTGCAGTGCTTTTATCATTTTATATACCTTTATGTTTTCCAAACTACTATAACTATAACAATCAGTGTATAACTACAAAATTTATGTTTTAAACTAATTGGAAAATGTTACTTATTTTTTGTATGCCTGCTGTTTTAATAAAGTTATTATAGGTTGAAGTCAATCGCATCTGCAATGGTTATATTTTTGTCACCAGTTGTTATTTTTTAAATGTAATTTATTTGAAAAAACTTTTATCCTTATAGTACTTAACAATAAGTTTTATTAATACTTTAGAAGATCGTTTTTAACAACTATTATCCCTGTAACAGTAACAGTTCTTAACAAGAACAGAGCTATCCGAAGTCAATTTTCTGCTAAAGTGACATTTAAAAAATAATTAAGTTGATTTTATTATAAAGTAGTATTCGGCAGCAGCCGGAGAGATACCTTCAATTCCACGAAAAATCGGTTTTCCATGGACTTACACGTCTGTGTAAGCTATTTTCAAAGTAATTTAACAATCTAAGCAATGGACAGTTCTAATCAGTATAAGGTAGTTTTAAATATTCGAGAAGATTAGATGTTGATCGACGAACTATGTACATAAAACGGACCAGAGAAAAAACTTTTAAAAATTGGGTCGCTTATATAAACCATACGAGTATGTTGGGAAATAGGTCATTCTAATCGTAACAGTGTTGACTTTTTGGTTGCAAATTCTCATTTTCAGGTTTAATTTGTATTTGGCGGTATTTCCACTATTAGAAAATATATAAACAAACAGTGGCGTAACTAGTACCCCACAAGGGGAGGTGAGGCACGAGATTGAGCAAGTGATCGAATATTAGTTCAAAGTTAAAATAAGATAAATGGTAGCTCAGATTAAGTTTAAAGTTTGCTGGGTTGATATATTTGTAATACATATATATTCTCCACTCCAAATTTACCTCTTTCGGATTTTAAATTCAACCTTTCACAAAACAAATTAAGCCTATTGACAAACAAATTCAATCTTATACAAACCAAGTTTTGATTATAAAAGGTTGAATTTGATTTGAAAAAGTAAAAAATTGTTGGAACGTTCTTCCTAGAAAAATATAACCTAACCGCGACTGAAAACCATTTCTTGTTTCCCTCGTTAGGAGCGCCTTTGTCTTTAGAAAGTGAGTCAATGGATACCTGAGCCAAACTAGTCAGTCTCTATAATGAATTCGTTCGATTTATAGTTTCTCATTTACCGAAATGTTTTTTACTACCGGTAAACGGTAAATAAAAACTAATACTACCGGTAAACTAAGTAAAACCGGTTTGCACTTAGTGATGATGTTTTTTTGCTTGTTTTCGGCGGTTCTAGAGATATTGGAGTGTACGAGAAGCATGGAAATAAGATGCGTGATGTTGGAGACTTAATTGGTGAATCGGTGTTTCAAAGCAGTCAGGTTATTCAAGATTTTCGAAATTATTCAAGTATTTTTGAGATTATCGGGTGTTTTTGATAGTTCAATGTTACTCGAGAAATCTTAGAGCTTAATCGAAGATCCGGTACTATTTGAGGGTTTCATTCTTATTCTAAGTTCTAATTTATCTAGTAGAATTTTGCTTAGTACAATAGTATTAGTAACAGTAAGCTAGTTGACAAATAGTTCGTTATTTACACGAATTTTCTAGATTTTTACAGGCCCTCTGAAATTATTCATTAATATTCAGATTTTACGGTATTATTGAAATTGTTCGAGATCAACCTATTCGAATTTTAAAGATTTTCAAATTTATTCGAATTTTGTATGGCAATGTTCTGCGCTTAGCTTTGAGTTATGGAAACTTGCACACTTACTTATATAAATCTGAGTCGTGATATTTAGTAGATTTTTCGAGATTATGCCAAAATTTCAATATTTCTAAGTTTCCTACATTATTCGAAATTAATCAAGAATGGCCAAGTTATTTACGGGTTTAAATGGTGGTGGTTAGCGTTTCGTTTGGTTTTACATACTTACAGATAATTCGATATTTGAGAACTTTCTAGAATATTCAAGATACTTTGAAAATGAATGCAAGAAATTTCGTCTTATTTAAAGCCATTGAACTGTATCATCTGCTCTCGAAATCGGATACTTTTAATTAATGCGAGGCTGGAAGAGAACATTTTTTAACTAAAACCTTTACTTGTCCAAAGGTGTATGATGTATTTTAGGGGCCAAATAAAAATTTTGCAGGAGGCCCGAAATGTATTGTTACACCGCTGTAAACAAACGTATATAATGAATTTATCTCTGCAGACCGCGAAATTTTCGGCGATTTCAACTTTCCAGATCTAATTTGAATGATTGATGACAATATATTCATTCCTGCTAATACTAACGATTCATCAGCCCTAATTTGTGATTTTTTGGCAAACATGGACACTTCACAATTCGAAAATTAAGATAGCTCACACACTCATATATTATCTAACTGCAATAATTTAAAAATTGTTTTTTCAGAACTTGACATGATGAGGGCTTTAATGAATATAGACGTTATTGAGGGTATTAGATGAGATGGTTTATTAGTGTCTCTATTGAAGCTGCGTGTGCAGTCGGTTTTGCCGCTCCTTTATGTCATTTAATTAATTTGAGCCTTCTAAGTTACTGTGTGTGATTTTTTTTTTCTTGTGTAACTGTGGCCAAGAGAAATACATGTCGTTTATCGCCGTTAGGTAAATGGTACGAAAGTATCACCAAGTTTTTAAAATCGCATTTCAATCCCGAAATGATAGTTATCTTTGAACGGATCAAATTTAATAAACGTGATCAAGCAGCAAATGAAACCATAGCTGAGTATATTATAGAGCTTAAAAGGCTTACCAAAACTTGTTCGTACGACACGTTTTTAAATAATGCGTTGAGAGATAGACTTATTTGTGGACTGAGAAATGAGTCTATTCAAAAGAAGCTTTTGTCGGAAGGAGGTGACCTTACCTTTGAAGATGCATGCCGAAAAGCTGTTAGTTTAGAATTGGCTATGTTAGAATCGAAAACAATAAGCGACAGGTCAGTTTCAAAAATTTGGAGTACGATACTAAACCATAGTAATAGAAGTAGTTACTGGAGCATGTGCAAATGTAATGGAGTAAAGTTATTTTTATAAATATTTTCCAAAGGCACAGTTAAAAAAGGAAAGAATGAGTTATCGTTCCTTGACAGGGGAGAAATTAGTAACACTAGGTAGATTTGAAGTGCTTGTTGAATATGAATGTAATAAATATTCATTAACATTGGTTATATATAAGGGCGAAGAGACTTGTAGCACGGAACTGTTCGGATACATTAACTCCAGATTAGCGAATGACATTCGAAACCACTAATAAATGTATCAGAGAAATCGTTGGAGTAAATAGTAGACAACACATAGAAAATGAAAGAAAATGCAAACCCCATATTTTGTAAACCTTATAGTTTGCAATATGCTATAAAAGCAAAAGTTGCCGAAGAGCTTCATAAAATGGTTAAAACCGGTGTGCCAGCCCTATTGTAGTCAATAAGTGGGTTGAATTCGAGCACCCCCCTTTGCCCGCTATATAGGATATCTTAGCAAGTTTGTCAAACTGTAAAGTATTTACGGTATTGGACTTAGCTGGAGCTTACCAACAGCTAAAAGTCTCAGAAAATTTTAGTTCTTTGTTTACTATTAACAAGCACCTGGGGCTATTTAGATTCACACTTTTAACCTACGGAATATCAAGTGCACCGACCATTTTCCAAAGCGTGATGAATCAGATATTGAAAGGCATACCAAAAACCATGTGTTATTTCGATGATATTTTGATAGCTGGGGAGGATATCGATGAATGTAAAACAAACGTACACACTGTACTGGCTAAGTTGTCAAAGTACAATATTCGAGTTAGTTTGAACAAATACCTGTTCTTTCAAAATCAAGTTCAACATTTGGGGCACATCATATCAAAAGACGGAATTTTACCAAGTCCGGCGAAGGTAGCTGCGATCGATAAAGCTCCAGTTCCCAAAAACATAACAGAACTAAAATCATTTTTAGGATTAGCAAGTTGTTATCGAAAGTTTGTTCCCATGATGGCAACAGAACTTTCGCCTTTATACCGGCTAAATTAAAAACAAGCAAAGTTTACGTGGAACAAAGCATGTTGCAAGCATGTGTTATCTAATGATAATACTCTTTGTCATTATGATCCAACGAACGATATTTACTTATCGTGCGATGCACTTTATAAATGGGTTTGAAAAGCCAATAATGTTTGCATCCGCGACATTAAACGGAGCAGAAAGGAATTATTCTCAATAAGAGAAAGAGGCGCTCGTAATATTTGCCGTCAAGAAATTTCACAAATTTCTGTTTGGACGTGCTTCTTATATCATTACGGATCATCAACCACTGTATATGTACATAGATATAAATTTGGCAAAAGTATTTACAAATATTCGAAATGTATGGACATAGCGTGGATGATGAGTTAAAACCTTTTTTCATTCGTCGTAATGAATTATCAGTCGAAAGTGGATGCATTATTTGGGGGACAAAAGAGTTGTTATATCTCTTAAATTACAAAACTACATTCTGAAGTTACTGCATAATGTATATCCGGGCATTTCACGTATGAAAATGTTAAGAAGGACTGTGTGTTGGTGGCCTAGTATAGATGCGGATGTGGAACGTTTAGTGAAGGGGTGTGATATTTGTCAAAGCGGACAAAACATGAACGTGGACGAATTCAAAAAGGAAGCATTGGAATGGCCAAAACATAATCAAAATTGGTATAGCTGGAGGATGATTTTTTTTTTCAATTATATGGAAGAACTTTTTTCATCATCTTTGATTCGTCGTCGAAATGGATTGACGTTAATTTAATGAGCTGTGTTTGCAGTATTTGGACTACCACATGTGCTAGTAACCGACAATGGTCCACCTTTTTGTTCTATAAAATTTATAAAAGTTTCTCGGAACAATGGAATTGCTCTCTTGAAGAGTCCACCATACATACCCCAATGCAATGGTATTGCGGAACGGGCTGTCCAGAGTATTAAAAGAAGTTTTCAGAAGTATTTGCTTGAAAATAGGCAATAGTCGATAGTAGAAATACAACGGGTATTGGACAACAGTACAACGGGAATCACCAGCCAGAAAACCTGGCAAGAACCGGACTTTCTCAACTAAAACCACCGAACCAAAGAAAATCTGGTATATGTTCGTATAAATAAAGAGACAATGGACGAGAGGAGATATTGGACTCCGGCAATGTATGATAAAGAAAGGAGATAAAATGAAAATTGTGCATCAATACCACTTACGGCAGCGAGATGTAGTGAATGTTGATGACATTCTAGTGCCAGGGCTTAAGGTTCAATAATCCATACCGATAGTACACCCAAATGAAGAAGTGGATCCGGATAGGCCAGATGCTACGAACCAACTAGAAATTCCAATAGAAGCTTCAACGTTGAGAAGGTCTACCAGAATCTGGAAGGAACCTAATAGATTAAATTCGCAATTGATAGTATTGTATAATCATGTATTGATCAATTAATTTTCTATTGTAAAGTCAAATTAGTGAAGTATTCTTCATTATTTTAAGGAGAGAGAAATGTTATATCTCGCACTGTATTTGAATCATATTGTATTGTATAATTATTTTTGTCCATAGAGAGTAACAACCGGTATTGAGCTACCTATTTATTGTTATCAATGTTAACATTTTGCTGAACGATCAACATCTATACTTGCTGAACCCGATACATATTGGAATACAACATAAGTATCAAAAGACATAGCAAAAATGAAATCATTTTCTTAAAGCGAATTCATCAAAGAGTGTTTTGTATCAGTTGCATTGTCCCGTCGCACAATAAACCGAAAAATTTCTGAATAAAACAATTTGTAGCTTAGTCCATATGTTTGGCCGAGAGTACGGATTTCAGTGATACTGCACAACACATTTATTCGTGAAAAAAGCAAATATTTGAAAAGGAGAAAGAATTATGGGCGATATCAAAGAAGAATTGTGACGTAACTTCAACGGTAGGAAATAATAATTTTGATTTTTTGCTTTCAATTGAGCCTGACAAAGTGGATTTTCAAAATTGGTGCACTCAAATAGAGGCTATTCGCGCATCATCAAAAATCGGCGAGTGCGACTTAAAATTAAAGATTGTAGGAAAATTAAAAGGAAAGGCATTAGAGTGGTTTTATTCGAAACCCGAACATGTAACTACACACCAACATTTGTTTAATTTTTTTTAATGCAGATTCAAAGTCTATTTCAATACCTATCCAGTGGTACCTTTTTTGTATTTATACGTGCCATCAAACGGATTTTTGAGGGTAAACATCTGAGGTATACGGTTTTGTGAATTTGTCAGCATGAAAATTAGTAGTAAAAATCGAATTTACACATGGAAATCAGAAAAAATATATTTTTATTAATAACGAGTATTCCCTCCTCTGGCCCGAATGACAGCTTCCATTCGATGAAGCATTGTTTTCACCAAAGTTTTCACAAAATCTTCAGATATCGCCTCCAATTCCTCTACGATCGCCTGTTGCAGCTCCTGGTGACCCGTTAGAGCAACATCTCTGGCTCAAACTCTTCTTTTCAACTCGTCCCATATATGTTCGATGAAATTGAGGCCTGGGCTTCGAGCTGGCCACTCCATAACAGGCACATCCACTTCTTGAAGTTACTGGTATACTACACCATCCGTATGCGGGCTCGCATTATCCTCCATGAACAGAAAATTTTCACCAATAAACCCGGCAAAAGGTACTTAATGTACCGTTGAGAAGTCATTCCTCTTGACCGACCGCCAGTATTGGCTCGGGTGATGAATACAAGATTTGTCTTCGCCTCTAGTGATATGCCTCCTTAGAACATGCACGATCCACCGCCATACGAGACACGTTCTTGGATGAAACATTGTGCATATAGCTCTCCTTGTCTTCTGTATACTCTTCCGCGTCCATCGGTGTCATATAAACACATCTTGCACTCGTCAGAGAACAGGACTCTTCTCCATTCTTCTTCTGTCCAATTCAAATGCTCTCGAGCGAACTCACGACGGGCTCGTCGGTGGCGGTCAATTTCGGCCCATTTGCTGGTCTGTGGGCAGTCAGATTACACTTCTCGAAGTCGTCTTCTAACTGTCCACCGACTGACTTCGACTTCACGAACCGCATTCATAGGACGATTTCGCAACGAAGTTGTTACAAGTAAGCGGTCATCACGCTGTGCTGTAGCACGAGGTCGGCCAGATCCTTGTCGCCGTCTGAAGCCACCAGTTTCCTGATATCTCTGCCACACTCGACGAACGGAGAATCGGCACAAATTTAGTTGTCGAGCCACTTCACTTTGGTTCTGCCCCGCATCAATTAGTGGTATCCATTTCTTTGCTCCGGGTGAAAACGTTATTAATGGAGGACCGTTCAGACTAAGCGTCGATATGCGAATGATGACAATTCCGAGCGAGATATTTCATGGCATGCTATTGTATTGATCTTGTTGAATTATTTTTAGAATTTAATTCGAAAGCCTGCTGTATGCATTTGACAAAAAATCACTTTGTTGGCATGGTACAAGTACAAAAAGGTACCGCGGGATAGGTATTGAAATAGACGTTGAATCTGCATTAAAACAAATTTAACAAATATTGGATTTTTTTGATATTTTTGCACTTTAGTGGGAGATTGAGCAATGTGCGATTTTTTGCACCCAAGTGTATGACTACGGATCAACTTTTGGTGGAAATGCGAAAACTATTTTGGCTGCGGCCGAGTACACTCGCATTAAAAAACAAATTTGAAGGAAGAATATGGAAACAGTCGGAAAATTTTATTGAATATTATCAGGACAAAATTATTTTGGGTGGCGCACTAAATTACAGCCCAAAAGAATTAACAGAATGGATTGAGTTGGGATTAGACGATGAGGACTTACAACGAAATTCGGGTATGCACAATTTTCAAACGCCAAACGAATTATTAGCTCATCATTGGGCACCAAACTATTCATCAAATACGAATCACCCGATAACAACAAATCGTCAGCCAGATACAACTAAAGAAGTAGTTCCCAAGATGAAATCATCAGAAAAAATTAAATGCTTCAATTGCAAGAAAATTGGGTATCTGTCCAGGGAATGCAGAAATCACAAACGACAATGGGGAAGTTGCTACATTTGTGGGGAAGCAGGGTACATTGCCCCTGGTTGTCCCAAAAATCGAAATAAAAAGGCGTGACTCATAGGACCTCAAACATTTTTTATCAGTATGGATGGAGGATTGAAGTTTGTGACAGTTAAAGGTATTTTTGATACTGGAAGCAGTATAAGCTTAATTAAACAAAATTTTATAAATAAATTGTGCAAGACCTAGCAAGTCGCTTTATGCATCGCCTATTGCCCTGGTTAAGGAAAAATCTGGAGATCTAAGATTATGTGTCGATTACCGTGAACTAAATAAAATTACCATCAAAGATCTTTACCCCATTCCGGTTATAGAAGACCAATAATTATTGTTACGTGGAAAGAAATATTTTTCTTCTTTAGATTTAAAGGATAGCTTCCATCAGGTAAAGATGAATGAATCTTTAATTCTATACACTGCATTCATAACACAAATCGGGAAATTTGAATATTTGAAAATGCCATTCGGTTTAAAGAATGCACCATCCGAATTTCAGAGATTTATTGATCAATTATTCGATAGATTACTCAAAGAGAATAAAATATTGTTATACTTAGACGATATCTTAATTGCGACAGATACAATTAGTGAACATTTTGTAATATTGGAGAAAGTCCTTTCTATACTAGTAGCGAATCATCTAGAACTTCGATTAGATAAATGCAAAGTTTTATATGAAGAGATAGAGTATCTAGGATATAAAATCAGTGATTCTGGAATTAGTCCTACAAATGACGGTGTTGAGGCGGTAGCTAGATTTCGAATAAAAATAGGACGTTCGTCGCAATTGCAAAGTCCCTGTATGCGTTATCAAATAAAGATATCCCCTTTAGATTTGGGGAAGAGGAGTTGAATACGTATGAAAATCTAAAAGAATCCTTGATTAACACGCTCCTGTACTCTCTATTTACAACCCTAAGGACGAAACAGAATTACATTGCGACGCAAGCACAATAGGATTCAGAGAAAATCCGATAATAAGCTACATCCAATATTTTATTACTCTAAGCGCACGACAGAGGTGGAAAGTAGATATCATAGTTTTGAATTAGAAGCTTTAGCGATAATTTATGCCCTTCGTAAGATTCGGGTATACCTTCAGGGTATCAAATTTAAAATTGCAACTGACTGCAATTCTCTCACTCAAACTTTAAACAAAAAACAAATTAATCCCCGGATTGCAAGATGGGCCCTTGAGCTTCAAAAGTATGACTACTTTCTCGAACATAGAGCGGTGAGTTGAATGGGTGTAGACACAAATATATTGATTTTGGAGGAAAATACGTTTGAGCAAACTCTTTCGATAGCACGGACAAGAGATCAGGATATAATTAAAATCAAGAAACAATTAGAAAATTCGGAGGATAAATTCTATGAAATGCGAAATGGGCTTTTATATCGCAAAGTGAATGACCAAGTACAGTTTTACGTCCCCAACGAAATGGTCGATAATTTTATTCGAAATGCTCACGATAGTTTTGGGCATGTTGGAGTGAATAAGACTGTCGTCGATGTAATTATGCGTACGTATTGGTTTCCTAAGTTAACTGATAGAGTGAAAGATTATATTAACAAGTGTATTATTTTCTCTCCTCAAGTAAAATTGAGGTTTATTTGCATCACATCCCCAAATCAACAGTTCCATTTGATACCCTTCATATAGACCATTGTGGTCCAATTAGCAACTCTGCAAAAGCCAGTAAAAAACACATATTTTTAGTAATAGATGCATTTACGAAATTTATAAAACTCTATGCAGTTAAGACAACTAACACACAGGAAGTAATTTTGAGCTTGAACGAATATTTTAATACCTAACTACAGTCGTCCCCGTCGTATTATTTCTGACATAGGAAGCTGTTTTATTTTGTGAACCAAAATTACATTTTACACGTTTAGATTGCTACGGGTTCTCCTCAAGGGAATGGTCAAATAGAAAGAGAAAATAAAACAGTTATCCCTATGCTGCCGAAATTAACCGACGTTGTTTGGCGTAACTCAAAGATCAGTATTTAATGACAAAATTCGAGAAATATTAGAAAAGGAATTAGAAAGATACGATAGTCAAAATTTGTCAGCATTGCGAGAAATCGCTGGAGCGAAAATCAAAATTAGTCAGGATTATAATAAAGCCTATGTGGATAAGAAAAGAAAGCCCCCCCCCCAAGGTATATTCTGCTAGTGATTATGTAATGATTAAGAATTATGATACGATACCGGGCGTATCAAAGAAACGCATTCCGAAATTTAGGGGTCCATATAAAGCTATAACAATTCTTCCTAATGGACGGTACGTGGTTAAAGATATTTGTGAATTTCAGGTGACTCAGATACCGTATGACTGTGTAATAGAAGTTTGTCATATGAAGCCGTATTTACAACCAAATTACTATAATTTAAGTGACCGACAATAATTTGTTGGGAATAATACATTTATTTGTTTAAGGAAAGTTGAAATATTATTTGAAACCTCATTTGATTGAAAGATCATTATTTTTGTTATATATTAAGCGAATGAAGTATTTACTAATTCTTACTAAATATAAATAAATGTATTGGCTACTCAAATGAATACATTCAGGGGTTTTTCATCAATAAAAGAAATTATTAAAATTATTCTTGCAAAGTATATTTTGATAATCAGGAAAAACAGCTGCACCAATTCCCTGCTTAACGAATTTATTCGTTGCATAAAAATACATTAAAATCAAAATTTCGTTAAGCTAATTTTTATTTTAATTTTGTGTAAAAAACGAAAAGTGTGAATTTCGTGTATGAAATAAATGTAATAATTTTAATTTTGTAAGCAATAGTAGTTTAATACTATTGCTTATGCAATTAAAATATCTAAATACCGCTATGTTAAAAATAAACTACAAGTGATCCATATTTGCCTTACGCAAATATGGATCACTTGTAGTTTAGCTATTCTGGCGACTGGAAAGTGTATATCAGAAGCAACGACCAAACTTCAAAAAGCAACCGACACAGTGAGTAGTTGGACAAAGAAATGGCGCATTAGCCTAAACGAAGCAAAGTCGGTTCACGTAAACTTCACGAACCAGAAAGCTAACTGGATTCCAGTGAAACTTAATTCAAGGCCGGTTCAAAATGCAAATACAGCCAAATACCTCGGCATGACTCTCGATTGCAAGCTTAGATGGAAAGAGCATGTTAAAAAGAAAAAAGAAGAATTGACCAAGAAGACAAATGTACAAATGATTCAATGTTTTCAAAACAAAGTGTTGCGTGGCATTGTAAACGCACCGTGGTACATTAGAAATGATAACCTCCATAAGGACTTAAACATGGAATATGTAAGTGAAGAAATACAAAATCATGCGAAGAAACACATTCAGCGGATATCTCGGCACCAAAATGCAGACATACGAAGTTTGTTGGATACCACCAATGCAGTAAGAAGACTTCAAAGGCAGAAACCTTTGGAATTGGGCAGTTGTATTTAATTCGGATAGAGAAAAATAATTACTATGTAAATTCAAACGGGAGTAACCATTGGGCTACTGCCCGTCAAATGTGAATCTTCATTTAAGAAAGATAAATTACTAAATGATTTGTAAATCAGTTGTAATATTAAATAAAGGGGAAAAAAAAAAAACTTGTAGTTTATTTTTAACATGACCGTATTTTGTAAAAATATATACCGTAAATCGATAGATTGGTGTTTCGACATGCATTTAATTACATAAACAATTCGATTCAATTTAATTGTATATTTGGTTTCGTACAAATATAAAATTAAATGTTAATTAAAAAAATCTTACTGGCCCAATATCACACGATAACTATCGGTTAAGCTATAGGTTCAGCTATATCTATGCAAAAAATTAGGAAGTTCTATTGAACTTTGCTACCCTTAGTATTAAAAACTAAAAACCTCAATTTACTACTAAGGGCCGAAATATACAATTAAATGTTTAATTAAAAAAATTTTACTGGCCCAATTACTATCGGTTAAGCTATAGGTTCAGCTATATCTATGCAAAAAATTAGGAAGTTCTATTGAACTTTGCTACCCTTAGTATTAAAAATAAAAACCTCAATTTACTACTAAGGGCCGAAATATAAAATTAAATGTTTAATTAAAAAAATTTTACTGGCCCAATATCACACGATAACTATCGGTTAAGCTATAGGTTCAGCTATATCTATGCAAAAAATTGGGAAGTTCTATTGAACTTTGCTACCCTTAGTATTAAAAACTAAAAACCTCAATTTACTACTAAGGGCCGAAATATAAAATTAAATGTTTAATTACAAAAATTTTACTGGCCCAATATCACACGATAAGTATCGCTTAAGCTATAGGTTCAGCTATATATATGCAAAAAATTGGGAAGTTCTATTGAACTTTGCTACCCTTAGTATTGAAAACTATAAATCTCAATTTACTACTAAGGGCCGAAATATACAATTAAATGTTTAATTAAAAAAATTTTACTGGCCCAATATCACACGATAACTATCGGTTAAGCTATAGGTTCAGCTATATCTATGCAAAAAATTGGGAAGTTCTATTGAACTTTGCTATCCTTAGTATTGAAAACTATAAATCTCAATTTACTACTAAGGGCCGAAATATAAAATTAAATGTTTAATTAAAAAAATTTTACTGGCCTAAAATCACACGATAACTATCGGTTAAGCTATAGGTTCAGCTATATCTAAAAATTGGGAAGTTCTATTGAACTTTGCTACCCTTAGTATTAAAAACTAAAAACCTCAATTTACTACTAAGGGCCGAAATATAAAATTAAATGTTTAATTAAAAAAATTTTACTGGCCCAATATCACACGATAACTATCGGTTAAGCTATAGGTTCAGCTATATATATGCAAAAAATTGGGAAGTTCTATTGAACTTTGCTACCCTTAGTATTGAAAACTATAAATCTTAATTTACTACTAAGGGCCGAAATATAAAACTAAATGTTTAATTAAAAAAATTTTACTGGCCCAAAATCACACGATAACTATCGGTTAAGCTATAGGTTCAGCTATATCTATGCAAAAAATTGGGAAGTTCTATTGAACTTTGCTACCCTTAGTATTAAAAACTAAAAACCTCAATTTACTACTAAGGGCCGAAATATAAAATTAAATGTTTAATTAAAAAAATTTTACTGGCCCAATATCACATGATAACTATCGGTTAAGCTATAGGTTCAGCTTTATATATGCAAAAAATTGGGAAGTTCTATTGAACTTTGCTACCCTTAGTATTGAAAACTATAAATCTCAATTTAATACTAAGGGCCGAAATATAAAATTAAATGTTTAATTAAAAAAATTTTACTGGCCCAATATCACACGATAACTATCGGTTAAGCTATAGGTTCAGCTATATCTATGCAAAAAATTGGGAAGTTCTATTGAACTTTGCTACCCTTAGTATTGAAAACTATAAATCTTAATTTACTACTAAGGGCCGAAATATAAAACTAAATGTTTAATTAAAAAAATTTTACTGGCCCAAAATCACACGATAACTATCGGTTAAGCTATAGGTTCAGCTATATCTATGCAAAAAATTGGGAAGTTCTATTGAACTTTGCTACCCTTAGTATTGAAAACTATAAATCTCAATTTACTACTAAGGGCCGAAATATAAAATTAAATGTTTAATTAAAAAAATTTTACAGGCCCAAAATCACATGATAACTATCGGTTAAGCTATAGGTTCAGCTATATCTTTCCTACCCATACTAATAGAACTTCCCAATTTTTTGCATAGATGCCTAACCGATAGTTATCGTGTGATATTGGGCCAGTAAAATTTTTTTAATTAAACATTTAATTATATATTTCGGCCCTTAGTAGTAAATTGAGATTTTTAGTTTTTAATACTAAGCGTAGACAAAGTCCAATGGGCCAGTAAAAAAATTTTAAATAAACAACTAATTTTATATTTTGGTCTTACTAGTACACAACAACTTTGAATGGAACCTGACCAACTTAATTCCCCTAAATGTCATTATTGGAGTAGCATTATTTTTGAGTTTAGTACTGTTTTAGTAAAATATTCATCCCATTGTGTGACCATGTGAAGAATTTACTAAAATCATACTAAAACAATTTTAGTAAAATATAGTATAAACTTCATAGGCATTATATATTAAGAACTGTAGTATAATTTTGTTGACACCGCTATTGTGAATTATAAGGTATAATTGTCACTTAGACTCTTTTTAAGGTTAAACGCTATATTGGAATTCTAATCATAACAGTTTAGACTTTTTGGTTGCAATTCTCATTTTCAGGTTTAATTTGTATTTGAAAATATTTTTACTATTGGGAAATAAATAAACAAACTTATTAAGGATTTATATTTGCAGATCGCTCAATTTGTCGAAATCGATGGTGACAATGCTGTTATTAATTAATTAGGTTTTAAGATAACAACAAAATAGTTGAAACAACAAACAGAACTATTTATTAATTAAGCTATTTGGATCTATTTAGAGTATTTAATACATCCAATGTGTAAGGCCGAAAATTTAAACTATAACCACAAACCTAGTAAATCCCAGTGTTTTCTTAGTATATTGCACAAAATTAAATTTCATCAAATGTTCACACAAAAAGAAAATGGTTGAAGAAGATATTTCCCAAGTAAACCATCTTTTGTTGAAATATTAAAAAAACGTTTTTGAAAGTTTAATTTAATTCGTCTTTATTAGTTCTAATTATAATTACAACAATAATCCTCATACAGCAGGTATAATAAAAAAATGTCAATAACTTAAAATAAAGTTTAAATAGTTTTAGATTATAAGTTTTTAGAGTTTTGACAAAATGGGTTTACTATAATTTTCCCATTGACCGTTACCTAAATAGTTATAAAAATGTTTACAAAACTTTTTGAATAATTATTAGCCACAACTTCCTATAAAATTATTTAAGTTATTAAAATTGAATAATTTATGTTTGAAGAAAACAAACAAAATCGAATTATATTTTATTTGCCCCAACATCGCCCCTCTTACGTTTTATTTTTTCAAACGTAGAAATACCTAATTACAATTTTGTCAAAAACAAAAATCTTCTAAATTTTCTTTGAGACCAATACAGCCCACGATTTTGTTGTAATATAATAGCGCTATCGACTTGCATATTCTTCTTTGTCGTTTACAACTAGATACTTTTATGAATCGGTGATAGAATTGAAAATTTTCGACAAACCCACAAAAAATTGAAACAATATTTCGAAGAAAAAAAACAATTCAGAATTTTTATCAAGTACTTTGTGAAATTTTACCTAAAATGAAGACAAACAAAATAGGACTTCTTATCGAAAGAGATACAGCTACTTTTGATTATCTTATCGTACAAAAAAAAAAAAAAAAATATTATTATTATCTATATAATAACGATAATAACAAAAAAAAATATATCTAGATAGATAATATATAAAATGAGCTTTTCCTCATTAAGCTGTTTTTCATCGTGTTTTTACAACAACAAGAAAAATCCACCCCGTCTTATTTTCATGAACAAACCACCATACGGAGGAGCAACAAAGAAAACGCCATGAAATGAAATCACAGTACGTACCGTATATAAATTTTCTATTGAATTTCAAAATACTGTTTATAATACATAAATAATTTCTATATCTACTTCTTAGATAACGGTTTACACACGAGTAGATAAAATTGTGGTATGTATTTTCAATCTTATATTATTCACAGTGGATTTTCCTTTTCTTCCTTTTTTTGTAAAAGTTTGTTATACACAAAATTGTTTTCCATTTCAGTATATACCCGTGTTTTGTACGTATAAGGATGGGGTAGCTAGGGGTACCATATAAATGAGATCGTCGCGGGAACTGATTGGATAAAGCAACAACAACAAAAAAAAAAATCTATCATTGGTAATATTATTTGGATACATTTATAAGCTTAATTTCAAGATAACTGTATTTTAGTATTTAAAGCAGAATTAAGCTCCGTATATACGCAGATTTGCAATTTTTAATCGCTTAATATATAGACTTGAAAAAAATCAACGGTTTTAGCTCAAAGCTCCTCAAAATTTAATATTTCTAGAAATTTTACTTTACCTCAGCATAAATGATTGAACTTTAAATTTTAAATAATAATTCATTCGGTCCTAAGATCATTTTAAAAGCGCTTTTTTTTTTTTTTAGAAATTAACACGTAAAAGTAAATATTAGTATTTACGAACAATCATTCAACGAAACCGACTGATAGACAGAATTCTATGTATATAATTTTTAATTTATATAATTTTAATATGTTCCATCCAACATCAATCTTCTCATCAGACCGCGGCGACTGGACTGATTATACCACAATTTACATTCCATATAAACAGAATGTACTGTGCGATATGTACTAGCGAATCATACTAATACAGACAAATTCTCTTACAATTTTTCTTCTTCACGACATTCACACAGCTCTATTTCTGTGTAAGCTAATTTTTACTTTTAATTAACATATTAAAATCATATAAATTAAAAATTAAATGATTTAACATTTTTTGGATAAACATTTGACTATAAAATTTTAACAATAATTTAATTATTAATATTTTTTAATGCTAAAATTGTGTAAGCTTGATTAGAATTTCAAAATTTCAGAAGTTAGTAATAGAGCTCATTTTTGAAATATTTCAAATTTATAAGCACACAAATAATTGTTGGTCCCGAATTTAAATTCTAGGATTTCTTCTACTCTATTTTAATAATCGGAGAAGGTAGTGGATCTGTATTACGAAAGGCTCAATTAAAAGCGATCCGGAATCAAAAATGAAACAAAAGCAGAAACATCTCTCCTATCAGTGCGTTTCTCTATATTTGGTAAAGCAAATTCTAAAATTGATAAAAAAAAGAAGTTTGTCATGTCAACAAATTGGTCAACAATAAAAATAATTTATGTCTGAAAAAAAAATCACAGAACAATAGATTGTTGGACAGGAAAGATTCTGCTGATGTTGAATGATATAAGGCTAAAGAATTTTAAGCCCACCGTATAAAAACCATTACAAAAGGTAGTAAACCTTTTGGTGGGCCAGTCACTTGTTCCGGAATTATGTAAAATGCAGTTGCATAATAGATTAGAGCAGAAAAGAAAGCGCCTTGAAGATTTCGCCTTCCAGCGGCGAGTACACTTCATAATTACGTTAAATTGCAGAAATTTATTCCATGGAACAAATCGACTTTAGTGAAATGTGATTTAATATGTGAAAGGACCTTATAAAGGACCTTTTTAATATGTGAAAGAACCTGATAAATTACTTTGCAATTCCCAATTTTAACATATGTACCAGAAGGAGATTTTTCCTAGCAGTTCTGTTATAAAACCATAAAAAGGTATAGGAAAGGGTAATATCACATTAAAGCAATTCGGAATGAAGCAAGGTCATTTTAACCCTCTTAAAAACAAAAAAAACATTGTTTTGAATTTTTTTTGGCTATTCCATTTTGTACTTCCATATTTAGGTAAGCTGTTTGATTTTATGCTAGTAACGGAGTCAAACCTGAAGCGTATTTATATGAAAAAAGAGTCGCAATAAGTAGTGAGTTGAGAAATTTTGGACACCAAGCGAGGATTTTGTTATTCTTAAGAATTAGTAACGATCACCCATCTAAATCTTTATGATGATTGGCGAGGACCAATCAGTTTGTAAGCTTTTTACTAATACTCCTTATCAAACAGAAGGATTTTTGAAAAACATATCCTCCAACTATATTCCTCCTAATTCTCTTTCGGTAAAGCTTATTGAACATAAGGGTAAAGACTGAGCATGTGATACGTAGAATAGTTTACAAAATACTATTTGGATATATTCAACGAACGAATTTAATTTAAGTTCAGTTCCTCTTAATAATGAAATTTTCTCAGGTGATTGAAAAAGTTTTCCGCATTCTAATTGATGGCGTCCTATTTTGAAACGTGGCATTTTAAAACACTTCATTTAACAAAAGTGACACTATAAACTATAATAAATCGGGTTCCAAAGTTGCTGGCGAGTTAATTACACCATGTAATTTACCCGGTTTTCACGGGCATGCATGAAATGTAAAAGACTGTAATTAAATATTTTAACAATGCCACCGAACGTATTTACGTATTTTTAAATGAATTCAGAACTTATATAAAGATAAAAAAGGGATAGGTTGT
Organism: Tipula vernalis; assembly: GCA_958295665.1. Lineage (NCBI taxonomy): Eukaryota > Metazoa > Arthropoda > Insecta > Diptera > Tipulidae > Tipula > Tipula vernalis. The sequence goes on from OY282558.1 coordinate 419,715,700, forward strand.
GAGACACGACCTTTAAACAAATAAACATGCCTACGCTTTAAGGTACGAGGGTACATGTCAGTATAAGTTTTATTGTAGTCAAATTATTATTCATTCAAAGCCTATTGTGCCCAGTTACATTTATTTTGAAACTTTCATTGAAGTCATTGAAGTCATTGAAGTGAAATATTAGTCACTAAAAATTTAAAAATAACCCACAACAACAGTGGTATGATTTGGTGTTGTTTGATTATATAAAGTTTAAATTTTGACCATTCAAAGGTAAATTTGGTACAGCTCGTTAAAGTTGTTGTGCTAGAATTCTGAAATTAGCTAATCTGCTAAAATATTAAAGTTTCTTTTCTTTTATTAGCAAGAGAACATTTTTTATACAAACTACAAACTTCCCAACGACGTTTACAACGAATAAAGTGTTTAATAGTATAGTGAATAACTTTTAAATTAATAACCCATTAGGCGTACCTACCCAACACGTTCAGAATCAAAACCAACAAAAATTAATATAGAAGCCGTACAGATCGCTCTTAACACATTCTCGATGTACTCTATATATGTTTGTGTATTGGTTTAAGTACAACTTTATATCTCAAGTGGTTGGACTGACTAGATGATCTCCTCAACGTGCTAGATACGTCCATGATGTGAATAGTTTTACAATTTACCGCTTGTTACAGCTTTATTAGCCGTTCCAATTTTAAATAGCGTATAGTCATTGATTCACGATGCAACCCCCTATTATAATAATGAGAGTTAAATGCAATGATACGTAATATGTTTTTTTTTGGGACTGTACTGGTTGTCACAGACGTGAGTTGGTAATGGTAAGCTTTTGTTGGAGATAATTGGATGAGGTTTTTTTTTTGTATTGATGATCGAAGCTTGGTCGTGAGGAAAAGGGAAAAAAACGAAACGGTGGTCAGTTGGTGTAGGAATTACAAGCAGTGAAGATCAGAAATAAAAGTAGAAAAAAAAAAATAAAGTTGGCGTGGCCAAGTGAAATTTCGATACTTTTGATAATTGATCATACAAAGTATCGCAAACTGACATCAGTCAAATAATTAGTTTAAAGTTTGAATTAAAGCCTCGTGTTTTGGAGGCAGTGGAAGAAAAACACCGTATTAGAGCGAGTTTATTCTTATTGTTTGGTGTTGTTTTTGTTTGTTTATCGGTCGAAAACTAAAACTGTTAAAAATGTTTGTGAAGCCCAGCATGTTTTCAAATGGGTATAAAACAGAATTAGTGCTAAAATAGTGCAATCATACTATCAGCATTAGCGTATTTAATAGTTTAAATTTAAGTATGTATGTGTAAAACAGAACCGTAGAAATAATAGATATTAAAAAAAAAAATGTAACTGATACTATTATCAGGAACAGATAGGACAAAATATTATAACAGTGATCATATTAACAAAAAAAAAAAAAAAACTGTTAGTTGTTGTTAGTGTACATAATAACTGGATTAAACAAAGATAAACTTCTGAAATATAGATCAATAAGCTATGTGATACATTAATAAATAAAAAAATTTAATAAATATGTTAATAAATATATTAATAAATAAGTTAAAAATAAATTAATTAATTCTAAATAAATAAATTTAATTATAATGAAAAACACTGAAAAATACATTATAATATGAACATAATTACAGTGAAAATTATAATCATCCTCATTTCATATTTGGAAGGGGAAATGCACTAATAAAAAAATATAAATTTAATTCAAAACAACACAAGATTGTTAAATTAAAATACAAATTCAATTGGTCTTCAAATATGTTGTAATACCAAAATATTGTGAGTACATTTATGGAGGATCTGCAATCAACACATCAACACAACAATCCATCTGCACATCAGCTAAGATTTGTTTGATTATTTATTAATATTATTATTATTAATTTTTTTTTTGTATTTTCAAATTTATAAATTATTATTAAGTTTAGTTATTTAGTGGATAGTGGGAATAATGCGCATATACATTTAGGGTAGACAATTTTAGTTGTCTTATGAATTAAAAGTAAAACTAGTATAATATTATTATTATTATTTAAGAGTTCTGTTCCGCCATTTTTTGTAAAAACAAACACAAATTGAATAATATAGAAGGGTTTTTTAAAGTTAATACTAAATTTACTGATTTTCTACCATTTTTATTTATGGTGTCATTTGATGGGATTTATTTGGATTTTTTTTTTGCTTGTATTCAGCAATGATTTTCTGTTTCGTTTTTTTTTTTTTTTTTTTTTTTTTTGAGTGTTAATATTTCAGATGAGTGAATAATTGTTTTGAAGTGGAAATGGGGATGAAGCTTGGGTGAGTATTATTTTTTTTAGGTAGAGGGTGTGAATAGTAGCTGGTTAGCATTAATTTTTTTTTCTCAATTATTTAATTTGTACGGTCATTACTGATCCTTTCATGTTCCGGTAACCCCACCCCTTACGCTCCTGAGCCTTAGCCGGCGCAATCGACCGTTCTACCGGAACCACTGGAATGATAATTTCTGTTAACAATTCCCCAAGACTTGTTATACGCTGATATACTTTTAACTAGGTCAACTGAGAATTCTCGATGCCATTTTTCATGAGCATAAAAAATTCAGCATTACTAGTAAAGAAATTATGCTAACTAGATAATTGTCAGATCAATGTCAACAGTCACCAACTGGACTTTATGAGACTATTGAAATTTAGGTTTCTATTAAGTCTCTCTGTAAAGTCCACTATTATCCGCAAACCAGCAAATTACCATTGAATTCAACAAGTTACAAATTTTGTAATTTAAAAATCTTTTTCCTTTTTTATTTCCTTAAAGATTACTTGTAATAACTTGACAAAAACTGGGGTACGGCCTCCATCTAGCTTGCAAGTAAAGCATTTACCAGTCAAAAATAGACGATTTATAGGTAAATGAACCCGCAGTTTTGAAATTATAATGAGAATACTTAATTTTACTATTTTTGCAGAAACGTGTTATGATACTAAACTAAATAGATGAAAACGAAAATTTCTTAATGATTTGTTGGTTATTAACCATATATCACTTGTTTACATAGGATGATATGAGGTGACCAAATTGCGATGAACCAACAGTACCAATTGTTTCAATATTCACAGAAGAATGGATTAGACTCGCTAGAAGCGAATACAAAATTGGCTCTCGTTCCGCAGATTCACTAAAAATCAGCATTCGACTGGGTTAAGGAAATTTAGAATCAGAGTTTAACCGAGATAAAGAATTTAGCAAAATTCTGGAAAATGGGGGTGAACTCTGTTTATGATCGTTGTAATATTCACTTTTATACTATTTAAAACACTTTATTTATTCTATTTTAATATTTATAATTTTATAATTTTATTTAAAAAAAAAATTAAAAAATCAGTTTTTTATTTGTACTGGCTGCAGCAACTAACTTAATCTTACTAATTATCACAATTTTGATACAATTTTTATTTTTATTTTTTAGAATTGTATTACCCTGAATTTTCAATGATTTTGTTTGTTTGGGTAGGTTTTTATTGGTAGGATTGTGCGTCGTACGATGGTTTCAATCAAACCAAAGTTTGGGTTGGCTGCGAATATCGCGCGATCTGACAATTACATCTTCACATAACTTTCGGTATTGCGCTATCAAAATTGAACAAAAATGTTTGTTATGAACAGGGCCGCTAGCCGCTATACCACCCTCCTCGCAGTAAGTCTCCCAAGCTTTTGTACAAATATTCATTGAATATTAAATCTGACTGATTTTCTTTTACATATGGTTTATGTTAATCGAGCTGTGCTAGAATAAAATGCTGGTTTAAGGCGATCGATTGACACAGGCTGCTGTTTTCCGTTAATATCAATTCCGAAGAATTTTCATAGCTTACGAAGAACTCTGTAAGGCCCTTCGTCAGGTGAAGTAAGGCTTGCTCGTGTTCTGTCCACACGAACAAATACGAACTTGCAATTATCTAAATTTTTCGGGATGAAAGGTTTAGAATCTGTCGATTTGCGAGAATCGACTGGGACTAAATTTTGCATCTGTGTGCGAAGCTGTTGTAAAAAGTCGTTAGTCGATGGAGGGGATTGAGAATTTTGGCCTGAAAATATATCGCCAGGAAGTCTGAGGCTTTGACCATAAACTAGGTGCACTGGGCTGCACTTGAGGTCTTCTTTGACACATATTTTTATGTCCAGCAAAATAATGGGTAGCTCAGAGACCCAATTTTTGGTGTTACCCCGAGCTCTAAGTGAAGTTTTTAGAGTTCTATGTAATCGTTCTACCATACCGTTTAGTCTGAATCCTGTAGGAACCTAGAATTTTTGTTAGTTCAGTGAAGAGTTTAAACTCAAATTGTCTGCCCTTGTCCTTCGTTAATTCAAGGAGAACACCAAACCTTGATATATACTGCTCGGTGAATGTCTTAGCAATGGTTCCAGCGGTCATATCTGGAATAGGGTATGCCTCCGGCAAACGGGTGAACTTGTCGACGATCGTTAACAAATACTGGTTGCCTTCTGATGGTGGAAGCGGTTCGACTATATCCAGGTGAATGTGCTGGAAGCGTGTTGCAGGAAGACTGATTTTGCTATGCTGTGATTTTGTATGTTGACAAACAGTTTGTTATCCAATTTTTGATGTCAAGATTCAAATTGGGCCAAAAATAACGCGTAAAAAGAAGTTTTCGCGATGCGCGGATTCCTGGATGTGAATTGCCGTGCAATGAATCGAAAACTATACACGACGTAGTGGTTGAGGAATGTATACCCGATGATTACCAGAGGAGATTTCGCAGTATAATTCATAACCAGTGAAATTGACAAGTTTAAGTTTGTACTTGGTGCTTGTTGGCCAAGATTTATATGTTGTAAGTCTGATATCTTTTGTAAATCAGGGATTTTGCTTATAGAGGCAGTTTGTGGGTCACATGAACGTGACAAAGTGTCTGCGACCACATTTTGCTTACCTGAAATTAGTCGTGAATTGCGATATAAAATCCAAATGGAGAACCTGCGGCGGACTGCGTTCTGTTTTTGAGTGTACAGCGTTAATAAAGGGTTTATGGTTTGTGTAGACTGTGAATGTTCGACCTTCTACGAAATATCTGAAATGTTTAATGGCTAAGTATATAGCCAGCAGTTCTCTGTCGAAGGCGAAATACTTGAATTCAGTTATTGTGAGTTTTTTTGAAAATAACGCTATTGGTTCCCAACTACCTTTATTGAACTGTTGCAACACTGCTGCTACGGCAATATTCGACGCGTCACATGTTATGTTGAAAAGTGTATTTTCAATGGGATGTGCCAATAATGTTGCATTGGTAAGCGCGCTTTTGACTACGGTGAATGCTTCTTTACAATCATATGGCCAGAAGTAGTTTTTGGATGTTTTTGGTCTTTTTTGATAAGGTTACCAAGTGCGCGTGAATTGGTTGAAGAAATTCGGCTAAATGTGGAATGAAGCGGTAATAATAATTTACCATTCCAACGAATTTCTGAATAGATTTAATTGAGGTAGGTTGAGGGAACTAAGTTATTGCTAGTACGAGATCTGGCGAAGGTTTTATGCCATCTTTAGATATGTGGTTGCTGAGGAATTCTAAATGTAGAACGCCGAAAACACACTTGGATGTCTTTATTTTGACATCATACTTGGCAAGTCATTGTAATACTTGCCGTAAACGAGATTTATGTTCCTCCTCTGTTCTACTTGCAATCAAAATGTCGTCAATGTAAACGAAAATAAAATCAAGATCTTTTAGCACTTCATTCATGAAGCGTTTAAAGGTTTGTGCAGCATTCCGAAAACCAAAAGGCATTCGATTGTATTCGAATAAACCAAATGGGGTTGTTATTGCCGTTTAAGGCATGTCTTCGGTTGTCACAGGTTTTGCGTGATATGCCCTAATTAAGTCGATTTTGAATGAATATGCGGTATCTGATAACGATCCGGTACCGTAATTGCGTTTAGTCGACGGTAGTCTCCACATGGACGAAAATCGGTGTTGTCTCTCCTTGGAACCATGTGCAGTGGAGAAGAAGCCGGAGAAGACGACAGTTTACATATGCCTAATTCGACCATATGTTGAAATTCGTTGTACGCTGCCTTTTATGTTTAGTCGGATCCAGCCGACGTGGTTTCGAATAAGGGAGTTGACCGTTCGTAATAATGTGATGAACCACGTTATGCTTGACTGGGATATTGTAATTGGGTGATTCGGCAAGGGACAGGAATTCCTCTAGTATTTTTCCGTAGCCATTCTCAACCACTATTATTATATTTGTTATTTTCGTGGCCGGGTTTATGATTCGCCTTCCTCTCAGGTCAACAAGTAGACCGAATTTCGTAAGAAAATCCGCACCGATTATTGGTACGTACGGCTATAGACCCGTTTTCGTTAAAAACCTGTAGTACTGACATGAAAGGTTGGTCGGCTTATGGATTCCGCACTCTTAATACGGTGTCATAGATGTATTCAACATCATCACCGATCGTAATCAGATGATGAAAAATTCCTTTTGAATCCCACTCCTTTAAGGATTCGAACACGGTACCTCCCAATTCAACCGCCGCAGCTTTAACCACTGCACCGTTTGGTCGGTTAACTTTATTTTTGTTTTAGAATTAAATACCCAATTTTCTAGAATTTATAATTTTTCGTTATTTTCGATTTAAAATTGAAATGCCCATTTTCCTTAATTCATAAAAACCGAGATTTTATAGCACCGAGATTTTTATAACCGAGATTTCGAAACGCTCCCTCATACAATATATTATTCTGGATAATAAAGCCAGATAATTTTTACGAAGAAGTGTAACGAACGCCTACCAACGTTCGTTACTTAATAGTTGGTATCACCCAGTGAAAGTTCAAAAATTTATCGTTACATAATACTTATACATCACGCGCTATTTTACGAACGTCATTCAGGTGCAAACGTGATTATGTTCATATTACGTATTTAATGGGGGGAGGGTAATTGAACCAACAAAATTTGTATAAAGGACCAAAAATCACTGGATCGCAACAGAAAGAAAGTGAGTGAAATTCATACAAGGCTGATCAGTCGTTCAGATGGACCAGTCTGCAAAAAAGAGTATTTTGTAACCAGTCTTAGGACCAATAGGCATTATAAAAATATATAGTCCATAATCTAAAATTTCTTGATTTGTTATTTCAAAGAGAATAAAAACAACAATACAAATGGTAAGTATAATCAAGAATCAACCTGTTAACCACTAGGCGCATAATTAGCGAATCGTGTCTACCAACCAGCAGCAGTCTTCCTTTTTACTAACGAACCCTCTTACAGGGAACCTAATCCTAATCATATTATATTAACCATTACGGCCCAGCGTTAACCTCGCCATTCGACAACGGTCAACCAATTTCTACCTGGAGTCTAATCAACGGCTCCAAAAATACCTAATTTCGATGACGAAGATTAGAAAAATGTATACTGAACCGTGCTAGGTATATAACAAAAATTTCTTATTCTGATTTTATCATCACAGACCGTGAGAAATAAATTGATTGAAAATTAGTTATCAGCTACAAAAACCTTTCCTAATAAATAAAGATGTATGTTTGGTATAAATGGCGCTATAATCTTTATATGAGTGTCATCGATACAGCCCATTACACCAGGAAATCCGATTTTTTCCTTTTCTACGAGTATTATTGGAACCGTATACACTGCGAACAAATTTCTTGCTCAAGTATATGCAAAGTTTCACATACAATTTAAAAAAAAGTTGGTTGAGCCAACCCACAGCCATAAAAATAATCTCGGTACCTGTCTGATAAGCACCTTCCGCCAAAAATCGCAACGTAGCGGTTAACTTTATTAATTGTGGGATGGAACACGATATTTTAACTTTTTTTCTATTTTGAATAACAAAAAGTCAAACGTTTCTTAAATTAGGCAAAAGCATTTAACGAATCTCAAAGAAACTGCTTAAATAAGAACACAAATTAATGAAATGATTTTTAATTCGAATAGCTTACAAGGTATTAGGCAAGTAAATGTTAAACATTTGTTATATCACGTCCATTCGATTGACTAAGCGACAATTGTCACTGCTCTATTATGAAAAAATATGTTACATTCGTTTTTAAATTAATTTCTTGCAACAAAATAATCTTGACCTGCTTTGCTTGGTCGATAATTTACATTTTTAATACGTCCTGTTTTTCAACGAAGAAAACCATCCTCACACTATGGGCGTAACGAACAAAACAAACAGCATACAGCAGCTATCGCTGTAGAATGGAAGCTATTTTAAACTATTCCCATGAATACATGTTCTTAGATATTATGTTGTGTTCAATTCTGTAAATTGTAACAATAAGACACAATAATCTACTCTATGCACTGTAACATAAAAACCATGCAAAATCAATAAAAACATATTTTGTAAGGCATAAAAGACACAGTGCGCGTTTACTACTATAGTACACAGAAGCAAAACATAGCTGAAAACTAATATGTAGTCATGATGATAATAGGAATGTTATAGTTGTTGTTGTTGTAAAGTTGTGTATGATAGCACAGAAAAATTGTAAAAAGTTGAATTTTCATGCTTTTGTTCTGTTTTCTGCAGATACAATGTCGTGTGGACTAAGAATATAAATTTCTTGTATTTTGTACAATTTCGCTTAGTTGTTTCTATTGTACATACAAATCATATAAAAATTGTTCTCGACACAACATAATATATACATATATACAATGTAATATACAGTCGGGGGAATTTAATAAGAAATAAACGAACAAAATTGTTAAATTTGATTTCTGTCATATAATTGACTTAACTTAGGCGAGCAATCCTTTTTGCATTATACACAATTTAATAGAAACATACGAGTAAGTTTTGTGTCACAACAATAAAACAGAATTTTTGAAGTCATTTCACATATTGGGGGAGTCGTATAGCATACAAAAGGTCATGATAATATTTTATTGAATATTGATTTTTCGTCAAAACTTAATCATCAATACTTAAGCCATGATAAATTGAATTTAAATAAAATTGAACAAAAAATTACGAAAACACGCACGAGGTAATTCTCAAAATCCAAATTTTTTTTTTTAGTGATTGAAAAATCCTATCAATCAGCACAGCACACAAAATATTGCTAAATCGAAAGATTTTTCTGTTTCTGATTTTCTTGACACAAACATATACATATACACACACACACACGCACAAACAGCAAAATATGTATGGTAAAACAAAAACGTATTAAAAAATAAAAGCTCAAGTACCGTCGTACCCCACAAAATCTCATCACGAGTTCTGATTTCGAAACGAAACGAGAATCTAATATAAACCCAAAACAGAACAAAAAAACTTAATGATTGATTAAAATGAAATTTTCATTCGATGGGGTTTTTCAATTCGATTTTTTTTTGATTTGGAAAGCAGAATATATAGTGTGCTTTAATTTACAAATTCGAATTGTTGAAATAGAAAATTAAATTGTATAATTGAATTATTTATTTATGTATATTATTTCGTTATCGTATTGTTCAATTCGAGATTGTATCAATATCGAGACTTTGTGCTCATTACAATCTATATATTGTATCAATCATTCAGTCGTTTTACCGTTCATTCACGATATTATCATGTATTTTTTCGGAGAAGATGAAGTGACGGAGATGACGGGAGTATGGTGAAAAGATATTTTTTTCAATTGTTATTGGTTTGGTTTTGGAATTTATGGAAGTAAATAACAAGTGAATATTATATATTTAGATGTTGCTGATTACTATGTACTTTGTATTGAAATACAAATCAGCTAGTTAAATAATTTCAAAATTGTATCGCTGTATAAACACTTTATTGGTGGATTTTTTAATATTTCAATATTAGCCTGCGGTGTAAAGAAAAGGATTTTAATTAACCGTCCAATTTTTGGTTATCTAAATATATTTTAGTTATCTCAATATTCTGAATTCATTTAGAGTTTTTTTTAAAATTAATATTAAAATTTTGGGATTGTAGATTTTAAATGTTATTAAATTTAATATTTAAAATCTGGTACTTTTGTCTATGGACACACCCTACAGTGTATCTACATTTTAAGTTTTTAGCGGAGGTAAAATTTTAGTTAGCGAAATATACAAATATGAAAAAAAAAAAATTTGTAAAATGATGGAAATTTTATGAATATCCCGATAAATTTAAATTTTGCATAATAAATTGTGAATTAAAAGAAACGTTTAAGAAAATTTAAAAATTGAAAACCGAATTGGAGCAGTTGGCTGCGGGAATTAAAATCCACTTTGCGGAATTCCACTTCGACAAAATCGTGCACATGTGATTAAGAAAAACATACATTACAAAATTGGGATGTTCATCCCAAAAAAGCTCTTTTTTCAAAATAGGTGCCTCAGCTAAAATTTAAGGAAATTTCCATTCTATCCAGAACAAAATATTTATAGCTCATCCCATTCATCCCAAAAACCAATTGCAATGGAATTAAGCAAGTTTTTTTTCTTTCATCATGGCCGCTGCCAAATAAGCACAGTTTGTTTCTCTAATGCATTTTAAAATAAAATAAATAAGAAATAGTAAAATAAATCTAAATATAATGATGTGAGTAGTGCATCAACATTAAGTTTACTGAAAATCTTTAATTTGGACTTAAAATTGTAATTAACCATGTGAATCTCGAATGGTTTCTTTTGTGATAAGTATACCGTTTAAAAAAAAGCCATACATTGGTAATCAAAATAACATTAATTCGAATTCAATTTTATTCTGTAAAGTCTGTGAAATAAACATAAAGAATAATTTATCCTATCTAAAGTGTGATAATTGTGGAAAAGTTGTTCATCCAAATTGTGTTAAATTATTTGGAAAACACTTATCTTCTGCAAATAAAGTGTGGTTATGTTCATCTGAGTGCAAGCTAGACAATTTAGTACAATTAACACACAAAGCAATACTCTGGTTCAGTCGGACAAACCACAAACACCACCAACAAAAGCAAGTGATAAAACTAGTTCAAATAATATGGAAGCTAAAATTTATGCAATCTCTGCTACACTGGAAAAATTAAATCTAACGCAAAATCGAATGTTTAAACAGCTGTTTCAATTACAGGAAGACAACAAACAATTACAGCTAGAAAACAAAAAACTCAAAACAGAACTAACTAGTTACTCAACCAAGCAAAACCAATTAAGAAGGGAATTAAACCAACTAAAAGCTGAGGTTGATTTGCCTTTACAATTAAATAACCAGTGTAATATTATAATTGCTGGACTCCCTCAGCTTGAAAATAATGCCAAATACGAAAACACCGTCCATAATATTTGTGAAAAACTCGGGGTTGTCGAGTTTATCAATCAAGTTATCGAAATCAAGCAATTAAATACAAAAATAAAATATCCAGCTAAACAAAATAACACAGCAAACTTTCTGTCAAACGAACACTCAAATCGTGCGCATCAAAACACCCCACTAATACTCATAAAATTTAAATCACTGGACACAAAAATACAATTCTTGGAAACAAAAACATTTGGACCACTCTTCTACAATACGCGAAACTAGAACAGTCTCTGTCGCAACCAAAGGTTTACTGGGGTCATATCCGCGAAATTTTATTCAACCGAGAGACTAAAAGCGCTCAAAGTGACTGGACTTTAGGCATCGATAGGCATAAAATAACAGGAAACTATACGATAGCTAACCGTTTTAATACCTATTTTACACAAATTTCCAGTAGTTACTTTAACACGCCAATTTCTCCGTATATTTTAGACTTTAACTATACCTACTGTCGAATCTCCACTTCAATTCTTCGAAGTAACGGAAATAGAAATTAAAAATTATATAAGTGAATTAAACAGTAATTCTGCTGTTGGAATAGACTTGATATCTGCTAGGTTCATAAAAAAATATCAAGGAAAATTGATTCCTATTCTTGTCAAACTGACAAACAATGTATTGGCTACCGGAATATTTCCTTCCTCATTGAAGCATGCCAAAGTTACACCAGTATTTAAGAAAGGAAGCAAACTAGCAATAAAAAATTATAGACCCATCTCGGTCTTGAACTCACTATCCAAAATTGTAAAAAAGGCGATCCTTAAACGAATAATACAATTCTTGGATTCCAATAATATCATCGACAATTGTCAATATGGGTTTACAAAGAAGTCTAATAGTACTGCAGCCTGTATAGAACTTACAGATTTTGTCAGCAGATCTATAGATAAAAAATGTTACGTAGCCTGTGTATTTCTTAATATTCGTAAAGCGTTTGATATGGTTATTCATTCAATACTTCTGCTAAAACTTAAAAAACTTGATTTATCACCTGTTCAATTAGCTCTATTTGAATCTTATTTAATTGGTAGAACCCAAAGTGTGATAATATCTAATTCAAGCAGTATAGCTCAATTTACAAGAAGTGGAGTACCTCAGGGATCCATCTTAGGGCCCTTACTTTTTATTATTTTCATCAACGATATAGCAAAACTTAACCTAAATGGTGTAATCCAGTTATACGCTGACGATACTGTTATCAAATATGCAAGCATCTCTCTTAATCAGATGTTTTTAGATATTCAGCATGATATGGACATTATTTATAATTGGTTCCAAAAAAATCGGTTAGTTCTCAACGTAGACAAAACTAAATATATATTATTCCAAAACAAACAAGTAGGGAACGAGAAAACGTGTTAGAGAACCTACACATAATCTACGACGGAAAATATATCGAGAGAGTAAAAAAATACAAATATTTAGGATTGATCATTGACTCCAAATTAAAATGGGATAGCCACATCGACCTTGTTGCTTCAAAAATAGTTCCATATATATTTACACTCAGGAAAATAATAAATATCTGTCACACAAAAACCTTGATGTTGATTTATTACTCGTATATACATTCACACTTCACGTATCTGAACACAATTTGGAGTGGTTGCTCGAATAGTGGAAAAATTAATCAACTCTTTGCTCTACAAAAACGAGCCATCAAATACATAAATAATTTGCCAATACTGTATCCCACAATTCTCATATTTAGAAATTATAAAATATTTATCAGTATTCCTGCTCTTGGAAATATTGAACTGATGTTAATTATCCACAAAATCATAAAAGAACACTATAAAACATAATTTTGAGCTAAGCCATGTTTCTGATAGACATCATTATCCTACTAGCAGAAGATCTCATCTTTAAGTTGACTTTTTTACTACCGGAATGGGATCGAGTAATATCTTATACAGAGGTATTACAATATTCAATGACCTACCAAAAACTATAATATATCAAACGAACTTCCTTAAATTCAAAAAAGAAATTATAGAATTTTTTCGTGAGTGAATTTTGGGCTGGCTGTTATTATAAATGTAATATAATGTTCAATCTGCTGATCCTATAATTGTTAATTTATTATATTATTGTAATTTATCCATTTAATATTTCTTAGTTAGTAATACATATGCATTCGAACTTAATAAAATACTGTAATGTTATTTTCCTTATTATTTTTAACTACTTATTTTGTATGTACTATAAAATGGATAAGGATGTAAGTAATTTTAAGTACAAATAGGTTTAAGGGTGGAGGGTTAATGATGAAAATTATATATTTTGTTAAAATTACGCTGCTAACAGCCAAAAGGCTAGAACAGTTAAAAGAAAACAACATTTTCTGAAATAAATTTGAATTAAAAAAAAAAAAAAAAAAAAAAAGCTTGATTACGCCTTACTTGAGTTGAGAAGACCTTAACACAAATTGCATGCAAAACTATGCCGAGAAAAATATTAGCCTACAAGCGGTTTGCGCCAAGCAAACATACATTTCAATCCTAGGCAGCTATTATGGCTTTTCTGAATATAGTATCTGTTTAGACAGCAATATTCCATTCAGTTTTAGAAAGAATAAGTCCTCCTATCAGATGGTAATTACTGTTCTAGCGGCTTAAAACATTATCAAATGATCATAATCAAATCCTCCTTTAAATATTCTCGTTGAATTCTAAAAACATTTAAATTTATAAATTCTTGAGATTCTTCTCTTTAAACTCTTCTAACGTTTAGAAAGATATTTAAATAAAAAAGAGTATAAGAGTATTAAAAGAGTATAATTTAAAGAATTTCAAGAATTTACAGCATTTAAACAACCCTTAAATTTTCAAAATTTTAGTAATTTACAGAATTTAAATAATCAAGTTACCTAAATTATTTGCTTTAAACTCTTTAAATTTTCAAAATTTTTCAAAATTTATAATATCTATAAAGCTCTTAATTCAGTAAACTCTGAATTTTAATTTTTCTCTTTAAATTATTTATATGTAATATTAAAAAATTTCCTTAATTATTTAAATTTTGAACTTCATTAAATCTTTTAAATTCCTTTTGAATTCTAAAATTATTTTTAAATACTTTAAATTCGTAAAGTTTTTAAATTAGTTAGATTTTTTCATTTCTATAAATCTTTAAATTCTATTTTATAATTCTTTTTTAAATTTGTTAAATTCTTTAAATTTTAAAACTCCTCTCTAAATTTTCTAAATTCTTTGAATCTTAAAATTTTTTGAAATCTCTAAATATTCTAAATCAAATTTAAATTGTTTTTTAAATCATTTAAATTTTATTTTCTTTAAATTGTCTAAATTTAAAAAAATATTTAGTTCCTGTTAATTTGTTGAGTTCTTAATATCCTTTAATTTCATTAAATTGTTTCATTTATTCAAATTCTTTAATTTTTTAAATGTTTCAATTCTTTATCTGAAAATTCTAGATTTCACAAAATTCTTCAAATTTAAAACAATGTTATACTTTTTAAAAATTCGCGTGAACTTTGTCCTAAATCTGTCCTAAAAATCGTCAATAAAAATTATTATTTACATGCATTAGTGTAAAAGCAGAGACTCTTGTTATAACGAATTTGTTTATTAAGAATAATAAAAATTATTTACGAATTATATGTAATACATAAATACGATGGAAGTAAGATGTTAATTTTTATATTTTCTTTATAAATTAATGTAGCGAATAATATGAATAAAAGAAATTCCGAATATTTTTGGGGAAATCTAAGGAAGCTGACAAAAAAATAGCCTATATGCAAAGTTGGCGTTGTAGCTAGGCTATCCAAAACCAGTTTCAGTTTTGGAAAAAATATGGGATTAGGGTGTTTAGGACAACGATGTTTGATACGATCTCACCCAATTTATATAACAAATATTATGAAAAAATGAATATCCCAATTTTATTGAGAGAATCCTAAGAAACTGACACCAAGCTTTCGCTGTCAGCTTCCTAGGATTTTCTCAAGAAAATTGGGAAAATCATTTTTTCATAATATTTGTTATATTTATTGGGTGAGATCGTATCACACATCGTTGTCCTAAACACCCTAATCCCCTATTTTTTTCAAAACTGAAACTGGTTTCGGATAGCCTAGATCTTATGCCTTTGCACATAGACTTTGGTGTCAGCTTCCTAGGTCACTTTGGTGTCAGCTTCCTAGAATTTTTTCAAGAAAATTGGGAAAATCATTTATTCATAAGTTTTTTTATATATTGGGTGAGATCGTATCAAACATTGTTGTTCTAACCACCCTAAACTCCTATTTTTTCCAAGAAATATTTTTCGGAAAGAACGAAATATTTTAATTAGTTTATTTTATCTTGTAATCTTTGCCATCTTATTTAAACTTCGTTTAAAAAAATTCAACTTTGATTACCTAAACATAAAATTCGTATTAACGAGACAATCTGATTTTTTACTAATACATGCACACACAGTATGGTTTTTTTATTTTTAGGACAGATTTAGGACAAAATTCACATACGTTATTTAAAAATCATCCCTAGAAAAAAAAATTGGAGGTGTGTTCAACATACGACTTTCGTTTACGAACAGCGAATTTTGATAAATTTTTTTTAATTTTTAATTTTTTTTGCAAAATAAATTTTCTGGACCAAGGAAGTAGCCACTTCCGGTTAGCCGATTTAGAGTAAAATTCACTGGCCCTCTCAATTTATCAAAAAAGCTTAAATCTGAAGTTAGAGAGGACACAGATTGACAGACTGACAGACTGACAGACTGACAGACTGACAGACTGACAGACTGACAGACTGACAGACTGTCAGACTGACAGACTGACAGACTGACAGACTGACAGACTGACAGACTGACAGACTGACAGACTGACAGACTGACAGACTGACAGACTGACAGACTGACAGACTGACAGACTGACAGACTGACAGACTGACAGACTGACAGACTGACAGACTGACAGACTGACAGACTGACAGACTGACAGACTGACAGACTGACAGACTGACAGACTGACAGACTGACAGACTCACAGACTCACAGACTGACAGACTGACAGACTGACAGACTGACAGACTGACAGACTGACAGACTGACAGACTGACAGACTGACAGACTGACAGACTGACAGACTGACAGACTGACAGACTGACAGACTGACAGACTGACAGACTAACAGACTGACAAACTGACAGACTGACAGACTGACAGACTGACAGGCTGACAGACTGACAGACTGACAGGCTGACAGACTGACAGACTGACAGACTGACAGACTGACAGACTGACAGACTGACAGACTGACAGACTGACAGACTGACAGACTGACAGACTGACAGACTGACAGACTGACAGACTGACAGACTGACAGACTGACAGACTGACAGACTGACAGAATGACAGACTGACAGACTGACAGACTGACAGACTGACAGACTGACAGACTGACAGACTGACCGACTGACAGACTGACAGACTGACAGACTGACAGACTGACAGACTGACAGACTGACAGACTGACAGGCTGACAGACTGACAGACTGACAGACTGACAGACTGACAGACTGACAGACTGACAGACTGACAGACTGACAGACTGACAGACTGACAGACTGACAGACTGACAGACTGACAGACTGACAGACTGACAGACTGACAGACTGACAGACTGACAGACTGACAGACTGACAGACTGACAGACTGACAGACTGACAGACTGACAGACTGACAGACTGACAGACTGACAGACTGACAGTTGGGAACAAGCCTCTAGGTTTTACATACGTGTCCGCCTATTATAGCCTTATAATCACACTCTTTGCTTAGGATTATTCACTCTTCATTAACTGATGAATGATTAATTGATTCATTATTCACCCAATATTCACTCATTACTCATTCATTATTCAGTCATACAGCTAGTATTGTTCTCGTGGATTTACAGAAATTTATAAAAAAATTGCATTGGCTTAGTCGTAATACGTCAGTAGAATAAATTCTCAAGAAGTACATCAAATATAAATTAAATCCAAAAACAATAAAATCCAACGTGACCTTTTGTTTTGCGATATTAAATCTAAAGCTAAATACTAATCCATTTTTATTTATTTATTTATTAATTCTCTCCATAGAAAATTACAAAATTAAATATACAAATGATTGAATTTTATGGCAAGAAGAAGGTTTCCTTTGCCAAGGACAGTGTTGGAAACCTCTAAAATTAAAACTAAAACAATTGGTGGGGGTCAAATTAAAATATTAATAATAAAAAAATAGCAAAAATCAAAATTAAAACATAAGAAACAAATTAAACAAAATTAACAATAAAATGATAATAAAGTAAAAAGAAAATACCAAAAAAATTAAAAAAATAATTAATTATAAGAGATATAACAACAGTAAAAAATGAAAAATAAAAATTATTTTATTTATTTTACAACCTCAAAAAGAAATTTTAAATTTTTTCTTTCAAATAACCAACCTTTCACCAGCTTCAAAAATGAATTAGTGGAGATCAGTGATGGGATATGTAATGGCAGGCAATTAAAGAAGTACGGACCAATGATTAGGAAATATCGCCTAAAAGTTTCGGTATTAAAAGTTGGTATTTTAAAAAACAATTTGTTGTTATTACGAAAATTATACGCAGAAACAAACCTCACTACCCTTTGACCACTACGATAATAAAACAAACGAAGAACTCTAAAAATATAAAGATGTTGCAGAGGAAAAATTTTATTTGCAACATAAACTGGCCAACAGGAATCAGTACGGCTCATAAAAAACAAGGGACGAATAAAATGATTTTGTAACGTGATTAAAGGAATTAACGTACAATTAAAAGCACCACCCCATCAGGGAATTCCATAACTCAAACGAGAGCCAACACAAGCATGATAAAAACTTAATAAAACAGATTGCGAACAATAAGAGCGCAATTGACTTTTTAATTGCTGAATATGCAACTTCCAATTGAGGCCAACATCCAGATGTAGACCGAGGTATCTGATGAAGGACTTAACAATTTCAATTCTAAAACAATCATTATTACAATTCTTGAAATTACAGTTAGAATGGTGATAGATAAATTCTGGCATATAATTCAACAAAGCGTCCCCAGAAAACTTGAAAAACATAATTTTAGTCTTCTCACTTAGAATCATACCATGTCAATCAAACCAAACACGTAGCAATTTTAAATCATAATTGATATCGGTAGAGATATTATCCAAACATGACCCCGAATAACTTAAAGTCGTTCATATCGTCCGCAAAGGCTATTATTTTTCCACGTAGACCCAGGCTAAAAATACCATTTATATAAATTAAAACCTTGTAATACCTGTTACTCAGATAAGAAGCAAACCATTTTTGAAATACCTCTAAAACCGATAGAATCTAGCTTATTGAGAAACAAGTTATGATCAACCATATCAAACGCTCGTTTAATGTCAATGAAAACAGCTCCAGCCGCAAGCTTATCATTCAAATGGAGATAAACATCATTAAGAAACCAAGGCAGACTTAGTACTTTTACCAGATCTAAAGCCGTACTGATTGTCACTTAAACAATTATGTTTAGCAAGGTATTTATCAATTAGTGGTTTCATGGCTTTTTCAAATATTTTTAAGATAATAGGTTGAAGAGCAATAGGACGAAAGTTCTCTTTGAGCAAGCGATTACCTTTTTTTTGTGCAGTGGAATAACAATTGAAGTTTTCAAAAAATCCCGGGACCAGACCAACAGATAAACATAGTCATTTATAAGAACAGAAAGAACCGGAGAAACAAATTCGCCAACAGACTTCCACATATCGGAACTAAAACCCAATAAATCAGTACTTTTCGAGATTTTAGACTCTTTATAATGGTTAAAATTTCATCACTGTCGACTGGCGCAATAAAAAATGAATCATCAAAATCACAATTCCCACTCGAATTGCAAGCATACGGTAATGAAAAATTCAACTTCAACTCATTAACAATTCTTGAAAAATAATTAGAAAATTCATTGGCAATTAACACAGAATCAGAAACAATAAAACCATCATCATTTAAGATTCTATCAATAGAAACTTCTCGATTATTTGATAAAATATCATTGACCACTTACCAAACACGCTTACAATCCCCAACACAATCATCAATCTTGCGGTTATAGTAACTAAGTTTCTCAGCTTTAACGCAAGAACTAACCTTATTCGACAACTTCAAAAACTATTCTTTGAGTCTAATGTTATTAGAATGTTTGCTATATTTTATACTATTTCTCCTCATTTTTTTCATTAAATTATGTATATATTACAAAAGATATGTATGTGCCGTTATTATGAGAAGCAAGTCTTATACTGGATGACAGAATTGGCAATGGAAGAACGGATGCTTTTAACAACTCCATATCGTTATTACGAATACGAGCAAAACAGTGATCAATACAAGAAACACTAGACTTAAAAACACGTGTAAGAGAATCAACCAGAGACTGCAAACCAAAACTGGACATCATAATAATCGTCACTGCTATTAAGCAAATTTAAAATGTTAAGGTTAAAATCACCTAAAACAAATAAATTTTTAGTTTTAATTACACTTAAGAAGGACGGAAACTCCGAAATAAAATTGGCTACAGAAACAGACTGAAGGCGATTAACACCGCAACAATAATTAAAGTATCATTATTAATTTGTACAATTAACTAAAGAATATCAGCAGACTCTAAATTGATTGACTCAAAGGAACAGTTAAGATGACAATCCCACCCGACCGATAATTATTATTGCAACAAGAAACTAATTCAGAGTCATAAATTCATATTTCCGATAAAATGCTTACAACCGGTAAAGTACCAAAATAATTTAAATGCGACACAAATTTGTCAAAACCACAGTAAATAGCAATACAGTATTATTCACTGAATATTCAGTCATTACTCACTCATAATTCATTCTTTATTCACTGATCAGTACTGATGAAACTAATGAACGATGACTTCAATCATTATTCACTCAATATACTCTCATTACTCATTGTATTTTTATTCACTGATTATTCGTATTAATTCACCGTTCACGTCATTCAATAACCAATAATTATTCAGTGAATATTCGCTAATAAATCATTCATTATTCACCAATTGTTCACTTATTATTCAATTTATTCTCACAGTATTCTCTCAATAATAATTGGTGATTAATGTGTGAATAATGAAAAAATTAGTGGATTGATCTTTCATTATTCAATATTGTAACCGAATATCATTCTTTATTTATTCAACTTTTACAATCGTCAGTAGAGAGCCACTTTTAAATCTGTAGGAAACGTCACCTCAGATTTCTTCCATTTCATGTAATCTTTCGGTGCGATATGACATTTTGGTTAATTTTTTTAAGTTTTATCACGAATTTTAGCAATTATTAATACATCAGATGGAAAAGATCTTCGTTAAGCAAATTAAACGAAACCTTAAAGTCTGGGCTATCACGTTACTGTGCGCGGGTATAGTATTTAGGTAATTGTTTTAACGAGCATGTTTCTCAGCAACCAAAATAACTGATGTTATCGGCTCATCGGTATTATTTTTTAACTAAAAAGTCGTACTTAAACCGCTTACTTTTTGTACAGTTTCTAATAAAATTTATGATAAACCGTAAATCACCCTTCTATGTTATCAAAGCGCCAAGATTTTTTTTTTTGTTCAGTGCGCCCAAATTGGTCAAGACGGTTATGGGAATGTTACCTGTTTCAGCATCCTTCTTTCTTCT
This sequence comes from Tipula vernalis, assembly GCA_958295665.1. Taxonomy (NCBI): domain Eukaryota; kingdom Metazoa; phylum Arthropoda; class Insecta; order Diptera; family Tipulidae; genus Tipula; species Tipula vernalis. The sequence continues at coordinate 419,736,776 of OY282558.1, forward strand.
TTTCGCACTTCGATTGAAGTTTGAACTTTCTGAACGACCGTCGTTCGTTTATTTTGGAAATGCTACAATAGTTTGTTTCATCGAAATTATTTGCGACGTTGGAAGTCATAAGATTTTCTTATATCGCCAATAAATTAATAAATATTTTTAAACAATTTTGTGTATGAAATATTAAGAAGTTACAAAAGCCGTAAGCGAACAATCAACCTACATGCAGGCTAACACGGAATGGTTATTTCTATCAAATAGCAATAACTTTCGATTTAGTCGCAATTTAGATTAATGAAAAGTCAGAGACCTGTCTTGTTGATACTTATGCCATCTATGAATGAATGGTGTGAACTTATTAAATAACGTGATGCTTAGCAACTAAATGAATTTGTTAAATTTCGACAAAAAATCTGCCCCCGACATATATATGTATGGTCATTGGTAAAAAATAAGGCTTCCCATTTGAAAAGCCCCTTTATTTGCCAAAATAAATTAGATACATTCGGCCGTAAAATTAAAACTGACTTTGGCTGCTCGTAACTTACACAAAGGACAAAGGGCAAATCGTTTTTCCACCTCGGGTAAGTATAACCGTGTCAAAATTTGATGTAATTTATGCATTTGGTCACAGGATACAAAAGCGCTCGGCCGATTTTTGCAGTTTATAACTCTTTGAACCTGAAAGATGGATCTTTATATTTTAGCAATGTCAGTTAGCCTCAACTATTAAGAGTATGTGCCATTTTCATCCTAATGGCGGAGTTAGTTGGCCCATACGAGCGAAATCCGGTATACAAGTCACGACCGAATGTTCCTATTGTTGTTTTGGACAAATGTTTGCACTAATCGACCGGTTAACCATCAGTTTCGGCTACGGAGTATCCACATCAATGTAGAAAAATTCTTCGCCATGCATAGATAAATTTCGATCTACTTTCTCTCAATAAAAACTCGGTAATGGTGAAATTTGGCCTCCCTAAGTCATCGATTTTTTTTTAATTCGCAAATCGCAATCGGTTTAAGTTTAGTATTCTACACTATAGATACATAAAGGTACATTCCCTATAAACACACCCCAATTTGAAACTAATCGGAAATATATAGAGCATTTAGTGTCCTATAAAATACAATTAAATATTTTTGTTTCTATTCAAAACTCTATTAATATAAAAGCTTTCTGACATAGCTATAAAGGAAAACTGTCCCTCATGTACATACCGCACAAAAATTCGACAACATTTCAGAATCTGTTTTTCTACTTAACTAACAATTAAGTTTTTCATATTTTCTTCATCTCTATTGTTTTTTAATTACACTCATATTTTTACCTCTCAATATTGTTTAAGGGGTTTTTATACCTTTTTCCCTCTACTACCTCAAGATACTTATTTCGTGGTAGGTGAATAAAATTATCCATCCATTTTTCCTTTGTTATATCTTAATACAATGTATGTGTATAAAATATTAGTAATCATATCGAAAGCACAATAAAAGTCTCTAAAAGTATATTTTCTAGATCTAAACGAAAGGTAAGTGGAAATAATCAAGAACACTTTCACCTTTTTAATAATATTTTTCACAACAATGCATATCCATCTAGAAAGGAGGAAAATTGGTAAAAATACAGAAATAAAAATTAGAAGGAAAAAAAATATTTTCATTTAAGCTTTTCTATATTTGATAAATAAATACGTTTCAAATCGGTTTGGAATATACGGAAAATATAACGAATAAATTTAATCAGCTAGACGAAAACTGTTATAAACTCGTATTTCATCGTTCTGTAGTATAAATTCAATAAAAAAAAATTCAAAACTTTTTATTTGGTAGTTACGTTGAATGCAATTTTATTACACTCTGCTGTATAGCTCAAAAGTTTCATTTTTTTTTATTTATTTTCAATTGAAAGTTTGATTGGAAAATAATTATAGACGTTTCAATAGTATAGTGGTTGTTGATTAGTATTATTTGTGTTTTTTTTTTAATAAATGTTGATTGCAAAATTGGATTAAACTGTCGAATTTGTAGCTTGAACTAAATTTATTGCAAAATGTTTTATGGGAGAATATATCGTATAGCTATATTAGTTTAAAAATAGTTGGACGGGTTGGTTTATTTAAAAAAAATAAAAAGTAAAAATTTTAGTGTTATCGTAAAACTACCTCAATAATTTTCATGATTTTACGAAATTTTATTTCGGAATTACTCCTAACAAGCTCGTCGTTCAAAAACTACAAAACCCCGCCTAAATTTATACGACATACGACAATCAAAACTGAAATTAGAAAAGTGATTTAATTTGATACGTCACAAACAATTTATTAAAAAATTTAAAATGAAAATCGCTAAATTTAATATTTATTTTAGATATTAGATCTACAAAACTATTTCTTTAACAATTTATAATCGATATTTGACTGCTACATTGTCAAAAAATAGTAGTCCAAGAAAATCGTTTATTTAATACTAGCTGAAATTCCAGGCATTACTGTGCTGTACAAATTTTGTAAGAAGAGTATTCACGAGGATACACAATGCCGATATTTGCTTCATGTAAAACCGATGGTTTCTAATTAAAATATGCTTCACATAAATCGAAAATTTAAATGCTACTAAAGCGACTGACGACTTATTCGATTGAATTGAAGAATATGACACCTCACGCATTAAAAAAAATTGACTTAAGATATCTCATTATTTGATCTGTACGTGCTTCCCTTAGCAACGTTTGCCTAAATGCACCAAATAAAACAAACTGTCACACCCACTATTAAATTTTGATTATGACCCTTCATGTACGATTTGAAAAGAGAAATAATCAAGAGACATGCTGGAAGAAAGTTTGCTGTACTATTGACTTTTGAAATATTTCGTTCCCCCATTTTACACAGTTCCAATTTCTTAATAAAAGACAAATTAAGTAAATAATATAATTGATCATCCGGAGCTCTCAATGCATAAATTGAGCAAACAAAATAAAATAGAAAATATATTGGAGCAATTGTAAAATGGGGGGCGAAGTCCTAGATTCATACCTCCTTGCTGTGCTCCCTGGGTCACGCTAAATGAATCAGGCAGTGTAGTGGAGACGAGCAGGGGAAATACTGTTTATAGTCATGGACACATGCCAGGGCGAGTCATTGGCGCCTTAAAACCAATATCAAATCAGCGTCTGTTCTCCAGGTTAGGTGCGGCTGAAGCGGGCGTCTGTCTTGTATCAAGCGGCTCGCTATATAAATGTGTTCAAGGTAGGACTGGATGCCTCAAGATTCTCACCAGTACGTGGCCCACACACGTAACAAGCAAATTGAGCAGCAGGCCAACAATTTACTCTCGTTAAAACAATTATAGTTATGAACCCTAATCAAAGGCCTCGGATTACCATATCGGATTCATCATAAAATCGACCTCGGAAATTGTACACGGACAACGCTTTAAAAATGGGAACATGGAACGTGCTTAGCCTCTTAAGACCTGGAAATCTCCAGATCCTTTCGAATCAAGCAAAGAGTTACATATTAGGCGTGCTTGCACTACAAGAGCTTAGATGGTCTGGGAGTGGGATCCATGACACCACCAATGGTTACACTTTCCATTACAGCGACCATCAGAATGGAGGAGACTTTGGAGTTGGCTTTCTTATCCATCAGCGCGCGAAGCATCATATCATCGCCTTCCGCCCTATCAACATGCGGATATGCACGGTCAGGCTCCGCACCAAGAAATTTAACACAACGATCGTTAATGTACATGCACCCACCGAAGCTAAATCTGATGACATCAAAGATCTCTTCTTTGTCGAACTGGAGGAAGTCATCAACAACATACCGCACCACGACACTAAAATCATCGTGCGCGACTTTAACGCAAAAATCGGTAGGAGTGCAAAAAATACATCGTACATCGGACCTAACAGCCTGTACCTAACTAGTAACAACAACGTCCAACGCGTCACCGACCTGGCAATAACGTACAACTCAGTTGTATCAGGTACGTTTTTCCCACACAAGAGAATCCACAAAGTAACGAAGAACGGAAAACCAAATCAATCACGTCATGGTGTCTAAGAGACACTCCACCAGCATATCCGACGTCAGATCTTACAGAGGTGCAGACATGGACAGCGATCATGTGCTTGTCATATTTAAGTATAAGTGCAAACTGTCATCTGCAATACGTTCAACAGACAAGCACAAAAGACCGTTCGGTGGAATATTGATGCTTTAAAAGATCAAGTGTTACTGCAGAGTTACCAATCAGCTGTCACTAATTATTTAGACCGGCCCAATAACAACGAAGAAGCTCTGTCTAACATCCAGGAGTAGTGGCACGCTTTACAGTCAGCCATAACCACCGCGGCGCAAAGTTCCATCGGAAGAATGCCTCCGAGACCCCACAATGATTGGTTCGATGATCAATGCCGAAGGGTCGTCGAAAATAAACGAAAGCTTCGTGAGAAATGGTTGGCTCGCAACACTAGAAGCACAATAGCAGAATATCTCAATGCTAGGAAAGCTACGACTAAATACCTTCGACAAAAGAAGCGCGATCATATGAGATCTTGCATCGAAAACATCAGCTTCCAAGCGGAAATAGGAAACTCAAGGGACTGTTTTACTAACGCCAGAAATCTAACTAAATACTTCCACCCAAGAAGTACAGGCATCAAAGACGGAAATGGAGAGCTGAGAATAAATGTGGCTGATGTTCTCTCTGTATGGCAAACCTACTTTCAAAATCTGCTAAATCGGAATGACGAAGTGACCCCTATTAGAGCAATAGCTCCTCCAGGTGAAGAGGTCTTTGTCGAATATCCCACAGTGGAAAGGGGAAGTAGGAAGTAGATGCAGCTATTAGTAGATTCAAAAATGGAAAGGCACCCGGTCTCGACGGAATCCCCGTAGAATTATTAAGCTCGGAGGCGCTACTCTTGCAACAACCGCACTCATATGTCCGCTGCACAAAAAAGGAGACCGTCTTAAATGTGGAAACTATGATGGTATCGCCCTATTGAGCACTGCTTACAAAGTGTTGGCTAATGTTGTACTTGCCAGACTCATCCCTTTCGCCGAAAACATCATTGGCGACTATCAATGTGGTTTTCGTCCCAACCGATCGACCACTGATCAATGTTTCACCATGAGGATGATCTTGGAAAAGTGTTGGGAGTACAATATAACCATACATCAACTGTATATAGACTTCAGACAGGCATATGACAGTATAAACCGCGAAAACTTATGGGTTGCGCTTATATGCCTAGGAATTCTAGAGAAACTCGTTGCTCTGTGTAAATTAACATCCTCTGGGTCTGTATGTAGACTCGTAATTGAGGGAGCTGTGTCAGACTCCTTTGAAATAACATCTGGTGTTCGACAGGGAGATGCACTCGCGCCTGTGCTGTTCAATTTGGCGCTTGAATACGTAGTGAGAAAAAGCAACATTGAAACTTCGCGCTGTATATTTAATAAATCAGGCCAAATTCTTGGATATGCAGATGATATCGTGCTTTTTGGCCGAAGACCTAGCGATATCAAGGACAGTTTCATACAGCTCGATCGCTGCGCAAGAAGACTTGGTTTGGAGGTGAACAGCAGCAAAACAAAATTGTTATCAACACCCAGGAACATCTCCATGGTAAATCTCGGAATTGGCGACCATAACTTTGATAGCGTCGAAAACTTTAAATACCTCGGGTCAGTTATAAAAGCCCGAATCGCTGCCGGACAACGAGTTTTCTACGCCCAATCGAAATTATTGCGATCTAAACATCTGTCGCAGTCGTGCAAGCTCGCATACTTTATAAAGCACTCAAGTCCTGTGCTGGCTTTCGGAAGCGAGAGCTGGACCATGACCTCTAACGATTGTAGATTGTTATCTACCTTCGAAAGGAAGGTCATCCTCTCAATCTTTGGTCGAATTTATGTCGCGGACAACGAATATCGGATTCGTATGAACCACGAGATAAGGCAACTTCTTGGAGGCTGCGATATTATCGGATTCATCAAATCCAATCGAGTTAGATGGCTCGGCCACGTTACACGGTCTCCACAACAACGAATGACCAATAAAGTGTTCCATCAACAACCAGCTGATGTTCGTCGTAGAGGAAGACCCCGACTGCGCTGGCGTGACGACGTCGAACAAGATCTACATGTATTAGGATGTCGAAACTGGAGGACGAGAGCGATGGATCGAGACGGATGGAGGGCCGTGAAAGCCAGAGAGAGAGAGAGAGAATTGTAAAATCCGCTAGACTAGAGAGTATATTAATTAAAACGCTAAGAAATTTTGAAATTTTCGACGAAAATTGCAGTTCAATAAAAAGCTATGTATCAATACGCTCGAACTGAGCGATTTAACTCTGAACATCAACAATTTAACTCAAGGAAGTAAAAGCATCGACGAGTTCTACACCAATGTTAACCACCAATTATCACTATTAATCAACAAAGTTAAAACCAAAAACTACAATAGGGAGACTATAAATGTACTTAACGGGTGAGTTATCTAAAATGCTTACCATAAAAGGACCTTCAACCCTACCGGAAGCTTATTCATCATATCGGAACATCTAAAATCTGAAACTCGGTTAACGTTCTAGTTAATGAAATAACTAAATATCGAGGTAGGCCAGCAACGACAAGATTATAGGCTATCAACCGAGAACATTTCAACCCAAGCCAACAATACCATTGGAAGTAGACAAATAAATCAAAACAAGAAAATTAATGAATCGACCTGATCACTTCATTCCCAACATTAAAAGGGATTTAAACTCAGGCGTAAACCTAAATCCAGATAAACAACTAAAACTATTTTATGTGGAAGAGCAGAATAAAAAAGAATCATATGTCGAGAATTATAGTGAGATAGAAGACGAATCGGAGGAAGAAGAAAATTTCGAAGCAAATTTTATGACAGAGGCCTTTTAAGCATACCATACTTAGATAGAATACGCATGCCAAAACAGAAAAATCCTTAAACTTCTCATCGACACGGGTGCGAACAAAAATTGTATTAAACAAGAACTGGCCAAAGACGCATAATGGCAACTATTAATTATAAAATCAGCAGTGGTGATAGATAGATCTAACAAAAAATATCTGCACCAATATTCAAAAATTTCGGTAATAATACCGAAATGGATTGATTGGTTTGTTCTGCTAGGATTAAGCAACTTTGACGGGATAATTTGTGATGATAAAAAGGTAAAGTCAGTAATTGACAAAAAATTCAACCTTATCACTATCTCACAATTCAACAATTGACGATGAAGGAATGTGATATTCCAAAAACAGCATTTTCTACAATGAATATGTATTCACAAGATTACCCTTTGGTCTAAAATGCACCAAAAAGCAAAGGAATATATAGGGAAAATCTGTAACGTATACATTGACGACATCATCATGTTTGAGTGAAAATCAAAAGAGGAACATCTAACTAATGTCAACACAATGACATTAGTCTAATATTTCTAAAACAAATTTTATTGTTTTTTATTGAACGAAAAAAAAATTTAAGTGCACAAAAAAATGTCGTTCGGCTCAACAAAGAAGCTGACGCATACACCGTTAGGGAAACCACCGAAAAATAATGTTAACGATGAAGTCTGGGAGAAGCATGTCGATCCGCTGAGTGTATCGCAAGTATACCAATCGACCGTCGAACAACAAGGTGAAAAAACGGTTCAAACAGTGGCCATAACGGTACCGGATAATAGTAACAAGAACGGCGATAGTAGAAGTCTAAATATTGAATTAAACAGCACAATAAGAACGAGTAATCTCGGGCCTCAAAACACAGAAAAACATCGGGAAATAACACAATCCCGTTCAGGTTTGAGCGAGAGCAATAGAAATACATGCACAGCACGAGTACGAAACCAAATATGGGACCAAATGGAGAATATCCGAAATTTGGAGCGTATACGAGAAGATCCCGAAATAGAATTCGGCAAACAAACGCTTCATTAGATCATCCCGTTGTGCCAGTTCGGTCAAAACGAATGAAATCATAAATACAACTTGCCAGTGGATTCCATCCGACCAAACCAGCAATGCACAACAAAAGGTGCCACCTGAGTGTAACGTAAACGGCGCTAAAGAGTTAGAAGTACAACAAATTTAACGAAGTAATGAAAAACCTGCCAAAGGGCTTGTGTTTGAGACAGTTTTCATTAACAATATCGAGCGTCGTTTGACACCACAACAATCATTTATCAGATCAACACCACTAGAAAAACATTTAACGACTCTAGAAGATGTTGTGCCCCAGGGAATGTCTAGCTGGAATATCCAACTACCGACAGCTAGAGCAAATGCGACTCTCGTACTAGAGCACGTCGCATCACGGCTGGAATTCTCATCGAAACCGTTACCATCGTTTAATGGCAACCCGTTGGAATGGCCAAAATTCATATCGAGCTATGTTTCTCAACGCAACAATGTGTGTACTACAATGTGAATAATCTGATGCGTCTTCAGCGGGCCCTCAAACATCGGCGTACGATCTCGCGCGCTTTACACAACAAGTACATAACTTACAGCCAGTGAAAATCGACAAATAGGCCTCACTAATTAATTTCGCCGCAGAAGTAGATAATTTGTGCGGACTCGCGGAAGCATCTCAGCTAAAGGGATGCATGAATAATCCAACCAAAAATATCGACGGTTAATAATGAAGTATTTTCAACCGTGATGAAAATTAGCCTACACCCGGACGGGAATAGCGAAGTTCTGTACCGAATCGTACCTGTTAATTTGTACGGATCAAATGGCCAGAAACTAAAAACATTTGCCTTTTTGGACGATGGTGCCAATGGGACAATAATGTAAGAATGGGTTGCGGAATACCTCGGCCTACAAGGACCAAAGGTTGACGTTTGCCATCAATGTACAAAAGAAATTACAACCATGGAGGAAGGTTCAATGACTGTTTCACCGAAAATATCCAGGGCAGACGGAGATGCCGAGCAGCTTATTTTAGAATCGGTGCGTACAGCCAAGTCACTGGTACTACCATGCCAAAGTGTAGCAATAGAATCATTGCCTGATTCAAAAAAGCTAAACCAACAATTTTGATAGGGTCAGACGAGGCATTGCTAACCGTACCAACTGAGGTAAGACAAAATTTTCGACACTCACGAAATTGCTACTAAGACCAAATTAGGGTGGTCTGTGCACGGAAAACATTCAAACCATAAAGTGGGACTATACAACCATGAAATCAAGCAAAGTGTTAATTACGATGACGACCTACATGAGCTAGTGAACGGTTTTTATACACTAGATAATTACGGAATTGAACATATTAAATTGGTTGAAGCATGGGAAAATAGGCGCTCTCACGAAATACTATATTGCGAAAAACAACCAAGTACACAGGTGATCGGTATCAAAGTGGACTACTCTAGAAGTTTGAAGACATAAATTTTCCAAATAGCATAACGATTGCGTTACGACGACTCGACTCATTCGAGCCCAAACTTTTGAAAAATTTAGAATTAGGTTCAAAAGTCAAACACCTTATCCAGACTTATAAGGAAAAGGGGTATATCCGAAAACTAGAACCAGACAAGACGGTCATGAAAAGTAAATCTTGGTATCTATCAATATTTGTAGTGAAAAACCTAAATAAACCGAATAAAGTGCGACTAGTGTGGAACGCTGCAGCCAAAGTCGATGGAGTATTATTAAACTCCAAACTGATGAAAAAGCCCGACGAACTTGTGCCACTACCAAATGCCTTATTCAAATTCCGAGAAGAAAGAATTGCTGTACGGGTGATATCAAGGAAATGTTTCATCAAATCCTCGTGACGGCAAAGGACACCGACTCCCAAAGATTTTTATATAGAGATTGGGATACATCACGAAAACCGGATACCTACATCATGAAGGTCATGACTTTCGGAACAACCTGCTTCACATCAATCGCCCAGTATATTAAAGATCAAAATGTAGAACAATTAAAATCGCAATATCCAAGAGCAATCGAAGCCGTTCAGCATCGACATTATGTTGATGATTGTTTGGACAGTTTTCGAAGCATGGACGAAGCAATTCAGATGGTTCTACATGTAAGAACCATTCATCAACATGCGGAATTCCTTATGATGAGAGGATGGATCAGCAACTCCCCCGAATTACTGCAAACGATTGGAACAGACGTGAAAGAGCAGTCTAATGAAATACGTCATAAAGGTACTATTGGCGATAAAGTCCTTGGGATGTGGTGGGATCATAACAATGAAAACTTTAGGTTCGTATTAAATATAAATCGAATTGTGGCAGCAATATTAGATGAAATTAAAACGCCCACTAAAAGGGAAATATTAAGAGTTCTGATGAGTGTTTTTGAAGCTTTAGGTGTAATATTAAATTTCCCCATCTATGCCAAGTGGATCTTGCAAGAAGTATAGCATAGCGGAATTGATTGGGATAAACCGATTAAAGACAAGTTCAATGAAAGATGGAAAATTTGGGTGATACATTCCATTAGTATCGGGTCAAAGCACTATTGGACAGATTCAAAAACGGTAATTGGCTGGTTGAGATCTGAGGCCCGAAACTATAAACAAGTTGTGGCGTTCCTGATAATCGAATGTCTGGAAAAATCCAAGGAAAACGAGTGGCACTGGCTGGCAGGGAAAAAAATATCACGGATGAGGCCACCAAATGGACTGGGAACTCACCAAACTACAAAACGGGCCCAGCCTATCTAAAAGAACCCCAGATAGAATGGCCAATAGCTCCAAATGAAGACGCCAACCCCACCGAGGAATTTCGAATGACCTATCATCGTGTCATATCCGTGGAACCGCCAATAGCTATCAATCCAGGCCATAGTTAGTGCTCCGCACCAAGAAACGGTGGATAGCACCAGAAGCGTATTCAAGAAAGTATCACAAGCCAACATTCGTGTTAAAAAACAAATCCAAAAAAGGTATTTGTGATTCAAAAACTAAAACCATTAGAAAACCTCAAGGAGTTAAAAGGATTTCTCGGATTAATATCGTATTATAGGCGTTCCATAAATATTTTGCAAAAATCACAAAACCCCTAACAAATCCAACAAGGGATGAAACCGCTCATACCTTGATCAATAAAAACAATTAAATCAAGGAAAATAAAAATAAAGTTGATCGACAACGAATCTAAAGCTTTTCAACATTTAAAAGATTTACTGTCATCAGCAGAAAAAATTATACATACTATCAACGAATGCCTCAAACCAGATCATCGTCAGTCATCTATTAACGGAAGAGATCAGTCATTTATTAACGGAAATAGAAACATTGACATACGCAAATTTTACAGAAGCTAATGAAGATTTCAACTATCTTATATATCATCTCAATGGTTAAAATAAGCAGTTCAACAATCAAAGACAGCAAACAAGTTTACCTAGAGTATGACTAACCAATAATTGTATTCACAACATTTTTCGATTGGTTAATCAGAAAAAAAACGAAAAAGGCCAATCATTTATAATATATCTACTAAAAAAGTAGAAATATCAATCCACCCCCGTACTCTCCCAAAGTTATACAAAGTGTATAACCCTGAACAAAAAAATGCGAACTTTCCTTGAGCTCATTATGTTGGTAGCTTTGTTTCGTACTGAAAAAGTTGGTCTACTCATCAGGTATCTACGACCAAACTACAAAAATACAATTTCTACTTAACACAGATAGTGTCAAGTAAGAACGTATTGATTTAGCGAATTATATTCACTATATCAAAAAACTTCAGGAAAACTCTCATTTCTGTGTGCTTTATGCCCACACAAATAATTAAGAGAAAGGGAAGTTTGGATGTGTATTAAATCAATAAGATTCTTAGGTTTTTTATAGACAAAACATATTAACAATAATGGCAGTGAGAAAGTTAAAGACACAAGTTGTTACTTTAATAGAGAACAAAATGCCTAAAATGTTTTTTTTTGTGAGTCAGCAAGTTACCGAAAAAATGATGCTTGTTTCATCTACCGAAGTTAACACAAATTTATACATAAATTATTAAACATGTACCAAGGACAGACCGAAATGCCAACAATAAATTTTATATCCAAATGTTACCTTTAAAAGTTCATAAGTTCAAACATGTTTTTGTTCAACCTATAACCCGTTTCCGATAATTTCCCAACCTTTCATATATTTATCCCGTACACGATCAATCAAATAATCAAAAAAATAAACGAACACAGTTTTATTTACATGTGCCAAAGAACCGAAAACACATTTTAATCTTGTCTTAATAATTTGCATAATATATTTTCCACAGCCTTGTGTTCTGTCATTTTTTGAATATTTTCCAAAAGAAAAAAAGGATAATAATATCCTGCTCCTTATACAAATTCTACGTACATGGATATAACAATGAGCGTTTTATTGTTAAACAGAATTCAATTATAATTTCAATGTGTTGAAATTTAGAAAAAAAATAAAAAAATAAAATAAATTGGCAATAAAATTATTTGAACATAAAAATGTGGCGTGTGTGTGGGTGGGTGTAGAAAAATTGATATTCTTATATAAAAAGCGTCTTGTTTCCGTATAGTTTTTGTATAACAAGTGGATGAATATAAAATTTAGCCGGATACATATTATACAATATCAGGGTGTTTTTAACAGAGAGAACCAAAATGGCAATTTTAATCGAAACCACATAAACTCTGATATAAGATGACAGAAAAGACAATCTCTTAGTCTAATGTAACACTGCAACATTAAACTAAAAATAAAAAAAAAATATCAAAAATGTATAATTCAATAGACAGGAGGAAAGCTTTCGTTTCGTTTTGTTGTGCTTTCTTATAAAAATCTGTACGTGTGTGATGTAAATAAATTTTTATGTGATACATAATCACGAGTACACGAGAATGTTGAACGGATGAAATCGTTATGTCATCTTAAACAAAAAATATATCGAGCTTCGGGTTTTTTTCTGTTTTTATCTATTTTTGATATTTTTTTCTATTTTTATTAAATAAAGTTATGGAACATAGATCTGTTTACATAAAATATGTGGATTTAATAAATATGTGCATATATCTCGGAGTGTATATATAGCTGTGTTTTATTTATATTTAACCCTGTTTGATGGAACATAAATCATGCTGAATATGTTTTTATGTATTGAGTATAAATTATGTTTTTTATTTATTTTTTTATTTATACAGCAGTGACTTTATTTACTGTGTAATGTCTAAGTATAACAAGGAGACAGGAAATGAAATTTGGGTTACATGTTGTGGTGTATGTTTTTGATGTTGTTTGAAGTTACGCAATCTTTTCTGATTAGTAGTTTGATTTTGTGCCTGGATTATTTCTTTTGATGTTATCAAGTGAAATGCTTGTTTTTGTTTACTTTTTTATTTTTGAAAGCACGAAAACTTAACTAACTTTGGTCGGAACAAACGGTTGAAACACTTTGATACGTCTCTTGACTAAAAATTTAAATTCACTCCCATCTGTGAATGATCATAATTATTGTTCGATAACAAAAGTTAAAAGCATCATTTGATCCTGAAAGATTATACCATTATGGATTGGAAATTGATTTTGACTGTTTGGACCTCTTTTGTAAATTTCATAATCATTAACAACCTACGATGAATTATAACTTTAAAAAGCGGATATTTTTGAATTGCATATGTTTTATGAAAACCTGGACTGCGATGAAATTTTTAATCATAATTGGAGCGATGTTGATGGTTTAGTTGATGAATTTTACTATGTTTTATTTAAGGCTCTTAATAAAAATGTACCTAAAAGTTATAATCGGAAGAATAACCATCCACCGTGGTTTAATTAAAACTTGATCAATTTAAGAAATGGGAAGAATAAAGCTCACAAGCTGGCTAAGTCAAATGGTGAAAATATACTTTATATTACTTCATTCCGGCAGTTACGTCGAGATTTTGATAATGAGCATCGGCTCGCTTACAGAAGCTATATCTCAAATCTTGAAGATAATTTGACGATGGATCCTAAGTTGTTTTGGACATTTGTTAATGCTAAACGGAAATGTTTCGGCTATCCTCAGACCATGTCTCTGAATGAACTATTTGCGGATGTTTTACAAGCTATCTACAAGAAACACCATGATGATGGGGTTAGTCCCGTCTCTACATCTCACTCGGGACAGTATCATCATAATCTAATAGGATTGCCGTTTATTTCTGTGACTGATGTAATCGATGGTATATCCAAAATGAAATGTGGGTGTGATTTTGATAATATACCAACAAGTATTTTTAAAAATCTCAGTAAGTCCATCATTATCCCATTCTTCAAATCTGGTAAATAGCAATTCAACAACATTGGTTCATCCGACAACGTTCTACCACTACAAATCTGTTAAGCTTGTATTTAAAGCGATATTTAATTTTCTGAACGAGGACTTATAGCAACCAGAATAAATAGGGGTACAGTAGGTTAAATTCGGAATAACTACTGATCGTATTAATTTCCCGCGGCGTATAGCTTTCATGGGGTCATAGCGTCATTAACGTAGCATATATAGTATACCACATAATTGGGTTACATGGTCATCCCAACTAAGTTTGTTATTCATCAATAAACACAATTTCCTAACCATATCCACAATTACAATATTCGCATTGCCAATTTTGATATTATAATGCCGAAGGTTGGATACTTTATTGCTAGTTATAAACATGGCTTTCGATTATAAGGGGTTGATTTTAATATGATTGTTATTGCTCCAAATTAAAATTCTTTCAAGTGTATCGTTTATTCTCAGCACGCATCCATCCATATCGCTAGCTACTGCTGAGTCATAGATTTACAAATCATCTGCAAAAATATAAAACTTTATTGGAGCTACGCTGTTTCTGATATCATTTATAAACAACATAAAAAACCGCAGAATGGGAAAAATTAAAGTTTGAGCTCAACTTATGGAGCACAACTTTATGGTTAACACTGTCACTCAAAAACTTTAGAAAAATCTAGAAGCACAAGCAAAGGCATTTTACGTTCTGCAACAGATGAACTCAAATCAACTATAATAAAAATTAATGCAGAAGTTGTACTATGTGTTTCTCGAAACCCGGACTGTAGATCATCAATTAAGCCAAAGCTAGAAATATGATTCATCATCAGAAACTTCATAATTTTTCCAATTACCTTAGATAAGCAAGGAATATACTGATTGGTCGAAAGTTTTGTATATTTTCAGGCTTAGGTACCTTCCCAACAGGGGTTACATGTGCAATCTTCCACTCCGTCGGAAAAACAGATTTAGTCAATGCAGTGTTAATTATGTTTATTAAAACAGTGCTTATTAACGGTAGTAAAAATCGAATGAAAACTGTAGGGATACCATCAGAACCTCGTGCTTAAAATTGAATATCATCAATTGCATTACATACTTTCATAATGGAAGCATACTTAAAATAAAAACATTGATTATCAGTTCACGAAATAACAGAATTCATAAGAAATTGATTTTGCACAGCTACCTGAGAGCATTTTGCAAAATGATTTGAAAACTCGGTAACTGAAAAATCCGACACGGCAGTTCGTTTGGTTTTTGAAAGACCATATTTTTGGAAATTCCGCCATAAAATCCTATTGGGTAGGTCCAAATTAAAAATATTACTTTTAAAATACAGCTGCTTTAATCATCTCATTAGCCTTATTCCTGTACTTCTTATAATGACTAAATGTAGTAGGATTTTTATTTGCTCTCTAAGTTGCATGAAGAAAATCTTTAATATTCCGATGGTACAGTATAGGGTAATTTAATGAGAAAGACTTGCACGGTGGCTCCAAACAAATTTTCCTTATGGGTGCAAACTCATCGAGAAGTTGAGACACTACACTAGTGCATTGAAATGCTCCAATTGATTATTAACATCCGAAGTGAGGGAAATTACTCCCAAATCAAGCGAATTTGCTGCAATAAGAAAAGCATTTTTGTAAATAGTCCGGGAACTGAAATTTGAGTAAAATAATTCAATTTAGGTCGATTATTCAATAAATCTAGAAAAATATAAGGTTATGGAGTTTCTTGAGGAGCGGAAAGATGATTACTCATCCTTATCACATTAATAATCCGCCGCTCGAAAGAGTGGCAATATTTAAGGATTTGGAAGTCTTCTTGAACCATGAGTTGAATTTCCGGGTTCATATTAACTTAATTGTAGATAAGTCTAATAGTTTGCTGGGCTTCGTTTGTCGTGCCATCAAGGATTTTCGTAATCCACTTTCCGTTAAGAGTTTTTACTGTTCTGTTGTACGCTCTAAACTGGAGTATGAATCGATTATTTGGGATCCGATGTATAGGATTGATATTAATGGAATTAAACGAGTATTAAAACAATTAATTTTATACTTGCTGCACAAAATGAAGTGGCCGTTTGATCCTAAATTTCCAATATGGCAGAATAAAAGGAATTTACCACCTTATGCAGAGCGCTGTAAAATTGTAAATTTGGATTTACTGACTGACAGGCGTAAGGTTGATGTTTCAAATACAATAGTGCAATTGATTTCACTGAATTTCTTGCCAATATGTATATTCATATGCCCTATAAACCAGTTCGGGTCAAACATTTTATTTATTTACCGACTATTAAGTTCAATGGTCCGCATAATGCCCCTATTTCGGCTATGTGTCGGCCATTTAATTCTAATTTTAATGAGTTCAATTTCAACTTATCCAAATGTTTATTTAAAAAGCAAATTAAATATCTTAAATGAGTTATTTGATATCCATTTTATTGTCAAAAAATTATTTTTCTTGTTGAAATAAATAAATAAATCTAAAATCAACAATAATTAAATTAATAACATTCTTCAATTTATATTTCATAAATTAGTGTTGCCTGAAGTGATAAAGAGTCAACGTTTTACACTAGAAAATTGATTAGTATTATTATCAAAAATTGTTTCAATCTTATAAATTATAAAATGTTAAATTTTGTATCTTCGAATTCGGTATTTTCAGTGTTTAAAACTAATGAAAAATTTATAAAATTCTATAAACAAAGTAAAAATTTAACTCCACTTAGTCCAGGAAATTCACAAATTTGTCAAATTGATTTTAAAGTACAAATTTAATATTGAAAGAATTTTTCTGAACAAAACTGACTGATTAAATTTTTTAGAGTTTTTAAAACTAAAAGGGTTACAGGAAAGCGGATTTTACTCCAGACGTCAATTAAGGTTGTTTTGATCAAAATGTATTCCACTATGTCAAAATGTCAAAACTTTGGACCGTATTAAAGAAATACCTACCTATGAATTTGGTTGCAAAATATAGGCGTATGAAGGTAAAAGCAGTGTAGTACACCCGCGAGAAGTTTCTAACGTTAATTTAAAGTGTAGTTTGCCACTAAAAATAGTGTAAGAAATAAGTGGTAGAAAAAGGGTTAAAAAAAGTTACTAACGTTAAAAAATGTAGCTACACAAAAAAGCATTAAATGGGAAATTAAAAAAAACATTATTTAATTAATATTGGAAAAAAGTTATACAAAATTGCCGATAGTAACCAAATTTGGAATTAATTAAAACGTTATGTATTATATCAATTAATTAAATAAACCATTAAAAAGTTTTGAATACTAAAATGAGGGCGAAAGTGCCACATTAAATCAAATAACAAAAATTTAATAGATATACTTATGTAGGGGCTATATTCCACGGACTGAGAATATAATAAGCTGGTTAGAATGGTTTGGGCTCGAATGGCAAAATTTCAAAAATTCGGAAATTTTCCCAAAAATGATTTGAAAGCGGTACATCACTAAGTCAATTAACAAAAATCTCAGAGATGTGCTCATGTACTGACTATATACAACGTATCGGTAATATAATGAGCTGGCTAAGGGTGCATGTGCCATTCACTTATGATGTGTTGAGCTCGAATGACAAATTTTCAAAAATTTAGAAATTTTCCCAAAAATTATTTAAAAGCGGTACTACTCAATTAACAAAAATCTCAGATAAGTGTTCACGTACTGACTATAAATTTGACTAATTATTAATAATTCGGTCGTTGAATAATTAAAAATGTCAGTTCAAAATGCTAAATGGACATCTCCCCCGTCTTCTACGAGAAATATTTGTAGTATAACACATTAGTATTAGTTAGTATAACACAACCGAAAACTAAAACGGAACCGAAACAACTAAAAAATAAAACATTGAACCGGAACGATATTTTCATTTGGTTTATTTGACTCGGAACACTTCGGTTTCTCGCACTTGCTTTCAGCGTAATATCGGCGTAATTGTAAATTTGATGAATGATACTGCGTTCAAAATCTTATGAACGTCTTCGAATTTACATTACGTACCTAAGCGCCATAGGAATTGTACAAGTTTTATTCGCTAAGCGCTCTCAGATCTCCAAACATATTTTAATACTGTTTCCGATATGTAATGATACTTAAGGACGTAAGAAATCAAAATTTTAAAAAAAGTTAATGGCCTGTCTGCCTTGCACCAAAGAGAATGTAAAATCAAGAGAAACGAAACTGAAGAAAATGTTTCTTATAAAAAGGGGGTTATGCATGGGGTTATACAATCATATAAGTCTAGTTATGTTTTTCCAATTTTAGAAATAAAACAACGGACGAATAAACAATTTAAGGCAGAAACGATTAATTAAAAAATGTTGGTGTTATAGTTGCTCGAAAAAACAAAAATATTTGCATTTGTTGGCGCTAAATCTAATTAAAGTTTTTATTCAGCTTCGGTAGTCTTGATATTCCATACTCTTTGCTTGCACAATATCATTGTCTCTAGGTTCACTGTCGTCGCCAACAAAGAAGTCGCATCGAAATTGCCAACAGATGATTCCATTAGCTCTTTAAAATCAATCATCTTAATCAAAGGAACTGATCAGCATATTTTGATTAGATTGGGTTATTGATTACCATGGTACTATGACTTAACAACGTAATATCGATCAGTGACTTAAATTAATTTTTTTTGCGATATGTGTAAACAGGGTGTTATCGTACTTACATATACAGTAGTTAAATTGGTTGTTTAAGTATTCGTCTTACCTGAAATCAAAAACAAAATTAAATAATTAATAATGAGATCGTGTTTTAATCCTTGGTGCTAATTTACTATTATATTCGATTTTCTAGATCCAGAGCGACAGTATCTTAATTTCGATTTGGCGAAATATCAACGATCTGTAAGGGGGTTCCATACAAGAGTCGTCATCATCCGTTATATTGGTTCTATCATACATTCAAAAAATAAAATTAAATTTTGGCAGTTAGCCATCAATCTCATTACAATTTTCAGTTAGTCAATTGGGTTTAACATTATTTGTGGAATTTGTTAAAAAATCCCCATGGATTTTACAACCCCTCTGCAGCGAAAATTGTTAACAAATTTTGAAAAAAATAAAAATAAAAATATTGGAAGAAACTACTACCAGACTTATCTAATACTAAAGGCATTAAGGGAGGGAAGAAGAATTCTACTCGCAAAAGTTCACTGTTTATATTAAATTTTGCTTCCTTCTGATGGTTTATTTTGATAATTTACGGTTAAATTATGCTGATAGTCATAAAACGTGATATTTTATTTGAGATGAACCCAAATAGAAAGAAAAGTAGTGCGAGAAATATTAGACCGACTTAAATTTTGTAAATAAAATTTTCTATATATCTAATGAATTCTCTGTAGATTCCGTCCCACTATATAAAACAAAGTTGTTTATTGCCCACATCTCCCACGCTATAAATTAAGCATACTATTTGTCTAGGATGTGAGCAGTGTCAACTAAACAATTTTTTTACAGAAGTTAATAGCTCCTATAGTAAAAACAAAAAATCTACATTTGTTGGGCCGATGGTTTCCTCCATTTTAATAAATAACCGTGACATAATATAAGAAGAAGTGAGAGTGAAGAAAGTAAATTGTAACCAAACTTAGTTTTTATATATCTGCTTCCGATTTTCATTTGTCTAGAACAAAAACTAAAACTTTCAGGTTTATATAATTGAGAAATTTATTGTGAAAGCTATTTTGTGTTTCATTAAGCAAAACACAAACAGTTATCAAAACCAATTTTCATTTTATTCATTTAAATACATTGTTATAAATCCAACTGTTACCAATTAGTCAAAACTATAGTTTACTATTTAGTTTTGTTTTATATCTTGTACGTAAGAGTATATCTACAAATTATACTCAAAATGACATGGTAACCATAAATTGTATCCCTAATTCAAATAATATGAACCAATTAAACCAAATAACAAAACAAAGTGTTGTATACGAAATGTATACGTAGGATGGGAATAATTATCTACAACACGTGGATAAATAATACGATAAACTTTTTGTGGTGAATACAATTAACACGTACATTGTACATAGTTGATCAATGTAGTAATGTGATTTTTACTAATTTGTGACTATCAAAACAAAAAAATCGACATGTTGTTGTAAATCACTTGCCTCTTGATTATTAGTACGTATATGGTAAATGGAACGATTATGTAGGTAGAACCCGAAAAAATTATTTCCAATAATAACGATCAACTAAATACTCCTTTGAAATGTTCCAATTTACAATAAGCTCCAAATTATTGTTGAAGTTCTAGATTCCCGTCTCGCTTAACCTTTAACATACAGACAGTATAATTTACTCTGTCTGACAAAAAATACATTTTTTGTTTCATTGAAATTTGTCAATTTGCAGTCAAATAAATTGCATTACCTTAAAAGCAATATGTCTGGATATGAACAAGTAGTTTCATAGAAAAACGAAGTTTGAGAGTAACAGGCGAGTATTTAATTTTGCTGTTCCCATCTTAATTACCAAATACGTAAATAAAAAATACAGACAACAATACAAAGAAAGAGATTTTCGTCCATCTGAACACCCACTTGTAAAAATAACGACAGTCGATTAGGAAAGTATACACAAATATACAAAACTATCGGTTTCATATTATTTACGAGTGAACGAGTTTCTCGATTTGATATTAAAAAAAGATTAGTCCCAAGTAAAAGAAATAAAGTGACTACAAGGTGAATATATCATGTAAAGTTAAAGTTAGTGAAAATATATTTTATAAATTTAATCGATTTATACTACATACATAGTGGAGATGGGTTAAGGTTTAATCGTTACACAGATAAATTATTCGGTTTTTAGGCAAAACTGGATTATCATTTAGCCACATCAAAATAACAATTTTCGATAGAAATAATATTTTGATGTTATATCATTTGGTATACAGGTGTAAACACCCACTGTCTCTCGCATACCTGAATTTTTAATTTTAAACATTATTTCGTACTTTTTCAAAATTATTGTGACTTCTTCGACTTTGTACTATAAAAAAAAAAATCAATTTATATGGCAAAATCATAAAGCGAAATGAACTAACAATAAAGAACAAAATGATTTATGTGATACATGGTAGTTGTGGGTGTCTAAAAAACTTGCAAGCATTGAAAATAAAGTACGAGGGAAACTCCTCCCAGTTAATATCCGCTAAATATAATAATCGCAATTGTATGTGCATACGAGTACGATTATTGTTATTATTGTTTATAAGAAAAATAACATTCATACATTATAAGTAAGATGAAACTCAAGAAAATATTATTCATCGTATACAGAACAATGTTTATGCAAAAAAGCACAATATAAACTTTTACGTTATGGAAAACACAAAATATTCGTTTTTCTGTTTTTATCAGACGTGCATAAATTTTATACATTAGATATGGTATGTCTGTCTTTTATACTAAAACTTTTTGTTTTTCTTGCAAATAATAATTTTTGAATATTTTATTATTCTCTATTTGATTGCTTTATTTCAAATGATCGAAAGGTAAATAAGTATTTGCAATTCATGTAAATTTGTACAAGCATCATGCCTTTCCAAGACAAAATTTCAAAATATTGAGCATCCATTGTGACGATGAAGTACGCCCAACTACAGGTAATATCAGAGCACCGTGTATTTTATAGAGCCATAATCAAAAAATTTGAGCTTTTATAAGGGAATTAGAAACGAGGAAAAAATGAAACTTTTCATAGTAAAACACACAAAACATATGGGAAATCACTTTTTTTCCTAAGACAAATTTTTAAATGAAAACGTTACAAATTCTTAATTATGATTTCTAAAATACTTTCATAAATGTTTGAATTTCAACATACATATAAATATCGTTTAAGTAAATCGTTTTCATTTTCATTTAATAATTGATTTATTTAAACCAAAATATTAAAAAAAATTCATAACAACAGCATTCTGGTCAAATTCATACGAAAAATTACCACCTGGGGAAATTTCAAGTTCAAAAATTGTAGGAAAAGCAAAACAATTCACAAAATATAGGAACGTGTGATAATTTTGCGATTAAATATTTTTTTTCGTATTTTTCTGTGACTATTATAGACATCTTACGTACACTAGTAAAACTAAAGATAAATTTA
Source organism: Tipula vernalis (assembly GCA_958295665.1). NCBI lineage: Eukaryota > Metazoa > Arthropoda > Insecta > Diptera > Tipulidae > Tipula > Tipula vernalis. Next base: position 419,759,229 of record OY282558.1, read on the forward strand.
GCAAGTATTATTTTAATTTGTCAGAGCCAACTTTGATGTATTTTTTCAAAATGAAAGTCCGAAAAAATATATTTTAGAAATAATTTAATTTTAATATTTCTGCAATTAATATTTAATTAATACCAATATGGCCTTCTTGTATATTGTTCTTAAAGATATGTAGAAAACTTTTATATAAACATTTTATAATATTTTTGCTTTTTTCATTGAAAAACTTGAAGCTAAACAACACCATTTTTACTATGGATTCCTATGAAAATCAGTGAAAAGTTATACCACTAAAAAAGCTTCTAAAAAATACGTCATTAAGATTATGGCTCTATACTCTAGAAGGCTCTGCTAATATTCATGGTTTTCTAATTTGAAAACTTTATTTTTAGAAATTCTGAATTCTCAATTTTTCACTGTAGAATTTTAGAATTAGGCCGCAAAATATCACAAATTTCAAAGAATTTTGAGCTGTAAACGAGAATACAGATTAACTGCAAACTAAGAATTTTAAGTTTAAAACTTTTGAATTTTTAAAATCAATAGATATTTAACAATCAGAACTTTGTTTCTGTATGTACATATACTCTATGTACATATACAATTTAGAGAAAACATTTGTATACCATTTTGATAACGTTTGCGTATTTTTCATTATACAACTTTAATCAGTTTGACCAGATTGCTGTTGCTTGAAAATTTATAATCAATAATTAGTGTATTTCGGTAGTAACCCCACAAATTATATATTGGGTGTACAAATAAATTTCCGACCTTTTTAGATAGGTGTCGTTAGTATCACTGCTTGCATATTATTCAATTGGGCAATACATATTTTTTGGCGGTTAGATGTAAAGCTTGAATAATTACTAGTGATATTTGTTCAACAACAACAATTATTTTCATGTAAATGAAAATGTCGAATTTTGTACCAAAAAAACAACATTTGCGGGAAGTTTGACTTCATTATTTTTTGTTGAAGAAAAGTGCAGCGGAAACAAATCGTTTGCTTGTGGAAGTTTACAGTGAACATGCTCCATCGAAAACAACATGCAAAGAGTGGTTTCAACGATTCAAAGTTGGTGATTTTGACGTATGAGGCAAAGAACGTGAAGGCAGACCAAGAAAATTTGAAGATACAGAATTGCAAGAATTGCTTAATGTGGACCCTTGTCAGACTGAAAAACTTATGACAGAAGAGTTGAATACTACCCAACAATGGGTTCATTCTTGTCGAAACAATACACAGAGTAGATGTACTCTTGAATACGTAACTTTTGCAAATGTCACGCTATGACGCTAAGGTTTAGAGGGAATATCAACAACAGATGTACCAACTTAACAAAAACACAGAACTCAAACTGGAACGATGGGAGCGCCACACGGTGGTTATTCCGAGAACTTGATGATCAAAGTAGTATGTTGTGTCTCTTTGTAATGTGGTAAACAGTTCATTTTTTTTTTTTTGAAGTGATGAACACATTTTTTGTCAACCATTTTTATTGGGCATCATTTAAAAGTGAAAAATCAATATGCCTGTTTAACTGAAATAACATTATAATGATCCATGTTCAGGCGTCACCTTGAACCACTCAGTTAATATTTTCTATGGCCATCAATCAAAAACAATATGAGAGTATTTTTGTTCTAAATGTGTAATTTAACAATCAATCCATATGGTGAAAACATTTATTTATTTATTTAATATTTAATATATTACCTACAGTGGTATACAATCGGCAACAATAATTTAAATCAAAAAATGAAAAGTATGTACATAATAAAATAAAAACAATAAAATGCCTATAAGGTCTTAAAAAATTCAAGTCTAAACGAATCTCTAGTCAAATTAAAATCAAAAACATCGTATGAATAATTGAAAAGTCGAGACATGGTCAAGGCTGGCTCCGAAAGTTGATAGTTTGTTGAGCCAGAATCGATTAGTAAAAAACCATCACGACGACGCAGACAACGTTAAGGAGCATAAATATTGAGTCGTGCGAGTAATTCAGCACAATCAATACGATATAATAAAATGTCGCGAACAAATAAAACGCAAGCCGCCACCCGACGCTGTTCTAAACGCTGCAATCCCAAAAGGTTGCAGCGCTCATGATAATGTGGAATAGCATAATTATTCATTGATGGTGTACTGCGAAGTGCGTATAAAACAAATTGCTTCTGAACGCTTTCAATTCTATCAGAATGGCACTTATAAAAAGGAGACCAAACCTGCGAGGCGTACTCTAGCGGAGAACGGACAAAGGCAACATATAACGACTTTAATGTAAGCGGGTCACAAAAGTCCCTGCAGTTACGCTTTATGAAACCCAACATCATATAAGCCTTTGCTATAACAGAATCAATGTGCCTCACAAACGTTATATCGGAATAAAATACTACCCCAAGATCGGACATATACTCTACCTTTTCCACGACTCCATTAAACAGCGAATACCCATGAAATACCGAAGAGCGAATGCGATAGAAAGAAATAGTTTTACATTTCGCTATATTCAGGGACAATTTGTTGTTAGCCGACCAGACACAAAATGTGTCTAAATCCCTTTGCAACCTAAGGCAGTCAGATATACTACAAATTAGTGCAAATATTTTCAAATCGTCTGCATACAGCAGGCAATGCGCGAACTCAAAGAACTGAACAACATCATTAATAAACAGTGAAAAAAGAAGAGGTCCAATATGACTTCCCTGTGTGACACCAGAGGTAACTCGAAATAAAACTGAGGACGAGTCATATATCTTAACATACTGCCATCGATCCGCAAGATAAGATTGAAGCCACTTAGTTGGAATGAATTGACATTTCACTTTCCCAAGCTTATTGATAAGTATCGAATGATCAATCTTATCAAAAGCCTTTGAGAAGTCCGTGTACACAACATCCAGTTGTTGCCTGATTGCAATACTGCTATGTAAGTGTCCACAAAACGAAATCAGTTTGGTAACTGTGGATCTTCCTGGATAAAAGCCATGTTGAGCAGGACAGATTAACGATTTCAAATGAAAAAATAGAAATTTGTGTACCAATGCTTCGAATAGTTTCGGTATAGCAGAGAGTATAGCGATCCCACAGTAATTGCTGATTTCACACCTGTTGCCCGATTTGAAAATCGGGCCAATGAAGGAAATCTTCCAAGGCTCCGGGAAAACCCCTGTACGGAGGCTTTCGTTAAAAATTAACGCGAGAGGTACAGCTAAACCATCCGCACAGTTTTTCATAAGGATGGGTGGAATGCCGTCATGTCCTAAGCGCTTATTCACGTCAAGTCGCGCCAAACTATCGGAGATCTCATCTACAGAAAACCTCAACAGACTAAATTCCGAATAGTCACTAGATTTAGTAATAGTAGTATGAGATTGCTCATAGACAGACTTAAAATAGTTGGCAAATAAATTACAGATATCCGAGGGCCGACTTGCAGATAAGTTCTGATAAAGGCTGGTGTTGACTTATGTGGAATATATTATATAAAGATTGTTCGTAAATTTGTCATACTATATGTTCTAGCTGCTCGAAACGCTTTCATAGTTTTTGGGTCAACGTACCAAGTGATAAAACTATTTTCTGCTGTATTGATTGCTCAAATTTTTATTCGTTGACTATAGTATGTAACATGGATCCTAAAGTACAAAACTCTATTAAAAAACGAATGGATGATGTTGCCCAGTTAAAAATAAAGCAGGTTAAGTTGGCCGATTCCATCAAGGTGTTGAAGAAACTGGAAAATAATTCTAAAGAATTTTCAAGAATATTAGAATCCATGCAAAATAATTTGGATATAGTTGCTAAGCTTGAGAGTAAAGTTGCCGTGGTCGAAACGAACATTAGTGTACTTCAGGTTGAAAATACTCATCGGAAAAGCGAGTGTAACATTAATTGTAATAAAATACAAACTACCTATACAAAAAAGATGCGACGTGTTTGAACATTATGCCTTTCAAACAAATTGTGAGGTGAGAGGATTTCCAGTAACATAAAACGAAGATCTCTTCAAAATCGTTGCGGCTATTACTGAGAAAATTGGGTTTAACTATGAAAATTCTATGGTGAAATATATTCGATATATTTCGTTTTTAACTAAGCCACCTAAACCGATAGTTGTGGAGTTGGAATTTACGTCTAAATTTATCAGAAACACTTTCCTAGATTGTGCTAAATTAGGAGGAAAGAATTGTGTTCTTAATGCTAAAGATTTTGGTTTTCCTTCGATTAACTCACAAATATTTATTGTTGAACACATTTCGTCCTGGAAAAAAAAGCTTCTGATGGAGTGCAAGAAATTGAAATAGGAATTCAAACTTAAACCTGTATTGAAATGTTAGGTTTTATCGGTACTTGACCAAATAATTATTTTTTACGGAGGGAGAAATTGCCGAGAAATTTTGCAAGTTTTCAGTTTCGATCTGAGTGAGAATAACGAAAAATTTAATTTTTTTACCAGTCAATCTCATCAGGCTATAGCGGCCGAAAATGCTAATTACACTTTACATTACTTTCTAACAACCGTGTAGTTAAGTAGTAGCGAATTTTACGCAAACACAAATATTAAACTCTTAATAAATTTTAATTTAATCTTATTTGACGTATAAATACGATTTCTGTTTTGAAATGTTAGGTTTTATCGGTACTTGGCCAAATAATTATTTTTTACTATATGCAAATGTAATAAATTTTCGGGGAATTTGCATAAGTAATGTGTTTGCTAAAATTTTTGAGAAGCTCATGTTTGAAATTTTATACAATGAAATGAGACATTCTATTATTTCATGTCAACATGGATTGGTTACTGGGAAGTCCACAGTTTCAAACCTATTAGAGTTCACCAGCTTCTTATCAACTCAGTTAGACAACAGTGGCCAAGTGGATACTGTGTACAGTGATTTTCAAAAAGCATTTGACAAAGTTGATCAACTTTTAACTAAACTGGATGCTTTAAGTATAAACACTAAATTTAAAATCTGGTTGCAGTCATATTTAATAGAACATATCGTTTATGTTAAATTTAATGGTGTTTGCTCTGATGAATTTATTTCCACTTCAGGTGTCCCTCAGGGCTCTATACTTGGTCTGTTATTATTTATATTATTTATTAATGATTTTGTGTTTAAATTAAAGAGTAACTGTCTCCTATATGCTGATGATCTTAAAATCTTTCGAACTATTAAATCTAAAAATTATTGCTGTCTACTACAAGAAGATGGTGTGAGGTAAATAAACTAAATTTAAGCATCTCTAAATGTAATATTATCACATATACTAAAAAAAGAAAACCTACATTGTTTAGTTATAATCTAAAAAACATTGTAATACGCAGAGTTGAGGTCATTAAAGATTTAGGTGTTCTGATCGACAGTAAACTAACTTTTAATCCTCACATTGATAATATTTGTAGTAGAGCTAATAGATTACTGGGATTTGTGTTACGTAGATGTCAAGACTTCACTTCTCATCATACTATAATAACTTTATACAGTTCGCTAGTTAGGAGTCAAGTTGAGTATTGTCCACAAATATGGAACCCCTTTTATGAATGTACCCGTATAAGAATTAAATCTATTCAAGGCAGATTTACGAGACGTCTATTTAGGAGATTTCGATTAGATGAATTTGTTCCTCCATACATAATACTAATACAAAAATTAAATTTAATGAGCTTAGAATCCCGCCGATTATATTTAGATGAGTTGCTATTATATAAAATTGTAAATGGAATCGTCCATACCTCCTTCCTCTCAGAAGTTAATTTTTATATTCCCGCCTACAGATCTAGAAATACAAATTTGTTTAAAGCTGTAACTTCAATAACAAATATTGGGTTGACCTCGCCAGGCTACCGTCTAACGAGGAATCATGACTTGTTTTTTAGTGATGACAGCACTGATATTTTTAATAAATCGATTAATATATTTAAAAATTCTGTACGAAATATAATTAGTAAATATTTAATTTCTTAATTTTAGTAATAATATTCGGATCTATATTGTAATTATGATTAACTAGAGTAAAATGTTTATATTGGTTTTTAATTTTCATTTTCTTAATTTTGAATCTATTGTATTTTTCGATGTATTGTATTTTTTTCTGTAAATGTGAGACAGAGTGTAAATGGAGCATATGCTCTGTATTCTGGCCTAGTTATACATAAAATAAAATAAAATGTATTTCGCAACGTATACATGCAATGGGATTGGTTCAGAAGCTGGGAAATTCGGTGCCAGACAAATTGGGAGAATGGGACATGGAACGTCGGAAAACCATGTGCGAATTGTTGCTTTAACGACAACAAAGGAAGGGGTTTTTGCATCGGATCATCACTAAGGATGAAAAATGGATCCATTATGACAATCGCAGACCAGCTTGGGTCAAGCCAGGTGAACCAGGGCCGTCGACGCCAAAAGCAAATATCCATAGTTCGAAGGTGATCCTTTGTATTTGGTGGGATATGAAGGGTGTCGTCTATTAAGAGCTGCTGAAAGAGCGTGAAACCATTACGGAACAAGTTTATCGACGACAACTGATGGCTTTAAAGCAAGCTCTAGCTGCAAAACGACCGGAATGGGACAAAAGGCACAATAAGATTAGTTTGCAGCATGACAACGCTAGGCCACATGTTGCTATACCTGTCAAAAATTACTTGAACAGGCAGAACTAGGAAATTCTACCCCACCCGCCGTATTCACCAGACAATTCTTCCTCTGATTACCACTTGTTCCGGTCGATTCAATTAGCCCTGGCACAGCAGCACTTCACTTAATATGAAAACGTCAAAAAATGGGTCGATGACTGGATCGCCTCGAAACCACCAGACTTATTCCTTCGGAGAATCCGTTTATTGCCTGAACGATGGGCGAAGGTTATAGCTTCCGAAGGAGCATACTTTGAATTCTTTCATTTTCTACACAAACTAATCTCTTTTATTTCAGTAAAAAAGGTCGAAAATTTATTTGTACACCCAATAAATCTAAAACGCTATTGGCTAACTCGTTTTTGGATTTTTAATAGGTGTGCAAGTAGAAACTCGGATCTGAAGTTGGTTGCATTAAAAACATACTTCAACGCATCCAAATCGTCCCCCATTTTTGATATCAAGCTATGGAATTGATTAACTCGACTTTGGGTGAAAGTTATTTGTGTCTTAAAACAGTAAAAAAAGTGGTTTGCAACCTGTCTAGGTGCAGTAAAACAATTTGAAGATCAAGAACTTAAAGTTTTACTGGATGAAAATCCGTGTCAAACTCAAAAAGAGTTTGCAGAAAAGTTAGGAGTTACTCACCAAGCAATATCCCTTCGATTACATGCAATGGGAGATATGCGTAAGGAAGGAAAATGGGTTCTTCATAAACTAATCGAAGGGAACAAAAACCGAAGAGTTGACATCTGCATGAATTTGATTTCTTAGTACAAAATAAAGAATTTTTTCCACAAAGCCAGCCATCAGTTGCAAAAAATGAATATTCATGCCAAGAAAGTGTTACTCTGTGTCTGGTGCGATTGGAAAGGAGTCATTTACTATGAGCTTCTGCAACCTGGTCAAACTGTTACAGCTGAACGTTACCAGGCCCAACTGATCAAATTAAGTGAAGGTCTAGAGGAAAAGAGGCAGTTTATGGACCAAGGAAGGCGGAAGGTGATATTTTTGCATGACAACGCATATGCAAATCCAGAAACTTATCTTCTGCTTTGGCAGGGAAGGACGATTAATTTTCAATATGAATTAAATCCACAACATCATTTTTTTTTTAAATAAATAAATTCTGATGTCGCGAATTTAATTCAAATTAAACATGAATTAAATTCGCGCAGAATAAATTCATATTTAACGGCGAAGTTTAATTCATGTTCCTTTTTAAGAAAAAATACTTGTAACATTACACCTTCACGAGAAAGTATTAAAAATATGTTTTTTTATGGACATGATTCAATTATGGACTTAATTTATAATTGAATAAATTATTTAGGTTCGCGCGGATTTAATACAGTTTTTTAAAAAATAAAGTCGCGGAATTTTTTTCATAAATAAAATTGAGTTAATCTCGCTCGATTTTTAGAATTCAAATTTAATTTATTCGCAATATTGCTGCCAGTTTAACATTACCATTTGTATATATTCGATCGTAATTTTGCGTGTATCGATTCAATAAAAAAATACAAAATAACACTCGTTGCATTGCTGGTTATAGTTCTATTATGTTCTAATACCACGTAATAAAGTATTTTTTTCATCTATATCCGTATACTACGAGTATGTAGTTCTATGCTTACAACAAAATGTGTTTCTTTTATTCTAGTTCCTGCGTACATAAATACATATAGTAAAATATACATTTATATATCCTCTTCGTAAAATATTTATCTATCTGGCTATTTCCGGAATAACTTAATGTTTGTTTCAAAATTTATATTATACAATTTAAATGTACTGTAGTAGTATGTCATGTGACGAATTTGAGTGCTCTACCACCCATTTTTGTAAGCACTAGTTATATTTTTGTTATCTAGTTTTTTAAATTCGTACTCGCTAAATGCTCATTTGGATTTGCAAAATTCATAAATAATAGCTAACACTAAATTATATCAATTTGTTCAAAAGTATGTATACATTTGACTTCGAAGGCTCGAAAAGGTATTTTAGGAAGTAGGCCCTAAATTTTAAAAATTGAAATAAGTAATACAAAGGCAAACACGAGTTAACTCGTGACCAGCCAACAACGTTTGTGTAAAGACAATATGCAACACTGACGTTATCTGTAACGTAAAAATTCGTCACACAATATTTGGCCAAATTAGTAACTTGTTTTGGTCCTGTGCTTCTCATAAGATAGCATAAAATTGAAGTCATATCAATTTTTGAATAAAATATATATAATCTGAAATCTTGTATTCTGTTTCTCTGACAAGACAATAATCCAAATTCATCGCCCGATTACAGTTGCCTGAATTTTTGAATCTGGCCGTTACATAAGTATAGGAGAGAGACGAAGTGTTTAATTAGTTTTACCCTGATCGCACATAAAATACAACCTTACGTTTTGTGTATTATTTCTCTAAAAAGGCCTTAATCCATATTCATAGCCTGTTTAAACGAGAAACGATACGTTACAAGTGCTTGATTTTTTAAACACGACTTGACATATCTAAATAGTATTTCTACAGAAATTACATTAATTAAGTCGGTAATGCAGAATTTTGTTCTACTAAATTTTTCTGCCTTACAATACGGCATTACGGATTTTTTTCTGCTAGAAATTTCTGCTAACTTCAGTAACATGCATAATCCTCAATTCATCCCAATTAGCTGCGGTTTTTTTCGAAAAAAATGCTTACTCGGTTTTAAGTAACTAATTTAGGAAATGTAGAAATGTTAATAATTGGGTCAAAAAATGTGAAATAAACATGTAAATTTCTGAGACAAGGACCCTCTGTTGATCCCTGTTTAGAATTAAGAAAATTCAAAACCATTCTGTTTTTTTAATGAGCTTTCAAGGAAGTATTAGAACCAAAAAACCCAAATATCTGGGCTAAATTTACTTTTATGAATTTCTGAAAGATTTGCTGGAAATTTTGAAAATGCGAATGTCGATCCATTTCAATCTTTTATAATCCAATAAATTCGTTTAGTATTTTTTCTAAAGGAGGTAAGTAGCAAAAGGTTAAGTCTATAGATTACAATTTTTAATCTGTTGTATTCCAATACGTTTGTAACGTATGTGTAACTTGTATGTTTCACTTTCGATTATAATATTGGTATTTCAACCTTCTAAATTGTGTGGTGGAATTAATGCAAATTTATCGGATGAATTAAATCATTTAGAAAATAAATTAATTTCGCTGGTAAATTTTAATTTATTCCACGCGAATTTAATTCTTTTTCAATATGAATTAAATTCGCAAAGTTACCTTAACTTTTAAAAGCTAAATTAAAGCTCGAAATTATTTAATTTTTCGAAAATAGATATCGGGGATTTAGTTCATAGTGAAAATAAAATAATTTTTCCGTATAAAATATTATCGGTTGAATTAATTCCCACATAGGATTGACAGTTGTTCATGTTAATTCCAAAAAACTATAAATAACCCTGTTGAAATGTTGAACGACCAGGTCATTTTCTTTCGATGTGGGTTGTAATTCGTTGTTCGAGCCATGAAAATTTGTACCGTTTTCGGTCCATATTTCAAGCGGTTGACCCCGTCGTGCAATAAAATTACATATTGACATAATGGAAGAGTGAACCAGTATACGTAAACGGAGCAGTGTGTGTTGCTAGACGTGATACAGGGTGATCGGCCATTATTGGCACCCTTGGTTTTGCACTCATGAGTTTGCACATATTGCATTTCTTCCGAAGTTTCTGAAGCAATACGCGTAATCGGAATATTACAAAACGTTGTCGTAATTCATTCACGACGGTTTCATGATTTTGATGGTCTTCGTCTTCGTGGTAGTATCGAACCAATAAAAATGTTATCCAATGATCGGTTGGCATGATGATGGGATATCGTGTATCAAACGGAATCGATGTATCTTTTGGGAGCCGTCCTCTCTGACGTAGGATATTATTATCATCCAGAAAGAGTGTTAGTTGAAAAAGGAGGCTGTTAGTTTCCAGTGCCGAATTGGGATCTTGTTTTAGTTGGTCGATTTCACGAGCTTTTTCGGCGTTCGCAATTTCAGTTGGATCGATCGTATCTTTATTGTGCGGTGATACTTTATGACGTGCAATATCAAAAAATCGAATTGCATACGCTTGTGTTCGTACTAGACGCATCCATTTCGAAAATTGCGTTGCTATTAGAGTGACTGTTAACATTTTCGTCGGAACGTGAAGCATAATTGGCATAATCTCTTCCAATTCCTGGGGTGGTGGATTCTTTTCTTCAACTGGCCACTTTTCTTCGGGTTCAAGAAGAAAGGGCGGTCCTTCAAACCACCGACTGTTGATTGAAATTTCGGGATTCCCCTTCCACTTTGTTGCTTCGTCCGCGATGTTGAGGTTTGTTGGGACCTAAAACCATTGATTGGCATTTGTGGTTTCTAAAATTTCGGATACCCGAAAAGCCACAAATTGGCGATATCTTCGATTTTCTGATCGGATCCAACATAAAACGTTTCGTGAATCGGACCAGTAAATAACTTTTCTCGGTTTGACGGTGTGTGAGTCTAGAATCCATTTGCTTAATCGAGTTCCCAATACTGCGGCTTGCAATTCTAGTCTGGGAATTAACATTGGACGTAGTGGTGCGACTTTTGTTTTAGCGCTGACGAGACAACACCGGATACCATTCAAATTTTAGACTCGGAAGAACGCAACAGCTGCGAACGCATTTTCGCTTTCGTCTACCATTACATGCAGTTGCACTGAGATTGGTGTTTCAGAAAAGTGACATCGTGGTATGTGAATATTCTCCAAAAGGGGAAGACATTTGGTTCACCGGAGCCACATATCATATTGTTCAGAAATGTTTCATGTTCAGCGGATCCATTAATTTGTTGAAGAACATTTTGCCAGTTGGAGATAAATTTGTGAATGAGAAATCCACCCATTGCATGAATATGAACGATATATGAACAGACAACCAGTCGTCCACGTAGTGATTTTTGACGATCTCGTTAACAGCTTCTTGGCATTCCTCTTAGAATGGCATTGCGTTTTTGTTCTTGACGAACTGGGCTGAGCTCGGAGAACAACATGCGTTCACATTACAAACTTTATAGAAAGCACATATGTTACGATGATTATGTAAACATCTTTTGCAAAGTTTATGTTTGTTAACAAATGACCAATGATAGGCTGGTTGCATACTCTTGAACTTTTTACAATTTTGTATTTCGTGTTCGTTGTCTTTACAAACAATACAACTGTTTTTGGATTTTTCGGTGGTCATGACGGTATGTGCTGCATGTTGCCGTACTTGACCATCGGAATGTTTCGATTTTGAAGCATGCGATATTGCCGGTTTATTCATAATCACACTACCGGCTCGCTCGGCCAAATCATGCAAGTATTCGTTGAACGTTGATAAACTTACAATTTGATGATTCTGCTGGAAGGTGGCCAATTCCATTCTCCAAACCGCAGGTAATTTCCCGATCAGTTCAGTTAGACCACAGACTTCAATCATTATGCATAAATGTTGCACGGTCATTGCGAATTCGACTAAACGTTCAAGGTTTTCCGGATGTATTGGTTTTTCGGTACGAGCTTGTTCGATAATAGTTTCGACGATCACTTCGGGATTACCGTACAAAACTCGTAATGTGTTCATCACGTAGGGAACCATTTCCGGAAACAAAAGTTTGGATTTTACCGCTTCCAATGCTTTTCCTTTCAAACATCTTAATAGTCGATCACGATTTTCTTTATTTATAAATCGCTCTAATCTTGTCGATTCGACGTATGACGTGATAAACATGGGCCAATCTCCCGGGTCACCCGAGAAGATGGGCAAATTCTGTTGAGATCTCTTGACGATATGCAATTTGTTTCATGGAAACGTCGTTTTCGCCTTCGTCATCTGAATAGATCACGTTCGTTGTGCTTCATAGAAAGTCATTTTGATTTGTTGCTGACAACCAAGGGAGTTTGACTGTTGTAGTTGTAAACGTTCGGTCCGGCCGATTTGTATGCCATTCAGTGCTGATACCACGCGGTTGTTGGCTAGATCTTACATTTTCTCTTTCTCCAGTTTTCAAATCTTCTGCCCCAAATACTTGGTTTTTGATATTCTTGTTGCAGTTGTTGCTTGAGTGTTGTTTTTGATGTTTGTGGATCATCCCACGTGATTTTATGATTTTCGTTGACCCACTTTGTCACATTTGCGTCGAAGTTTAAATTACTCAATGTACCTTCGTCGGTGTCCGGCGACTCTTCATCGAATTCTTCAATGATTTTGTACCTCTCCGAAATGTATATCTCTTGCATTTTTCGTAACACTTCTAGTTTGGCAAGAGCTGTTGCTTTTTTACAACTGCTGTTGTTGCACCGATTTGGATTACAACAGATGTTTTCACTTCGTTAGTTTTATCAATGATCGGTTGTTTACGTTTTCGGCATATTCGGCATTGCCAATTCTTGGAGCTCATTATCACTGAACTTTCTCTCACGCATTTCAGATGAAACAACGATTTGAAATTATCACCGCGGACCATGCTGTTATTGTCCGGATCATCACAAAGTGGACAATTTGATTGCAATCAAACTGACGAGCGGTTGAAAGGGTTATCTCCGGTTTGAGTCACTGAACTCATGATGGAGAATCGGACAAATACACAAGTTAACTTCTTTATTTAGATTCACAAAGTCGCTGATAAATAATCCTGCACGGAATGCTGCGTTGCGTACACGTCGAATGCGGTTGGATTTATATGATCCGGCTGCCTTTTCTGTTGGTTACAACTTGTTGATTATTTATTTGTTACTTCGTTTGTATAATCTTGATGAAATTGTTGTAATTTTCTGTCCGGAACAAATGCCTTGATTTGGTGTTGAGGTACCGATAAATGATAATTTTACATATGTTGATAACAAAACTTGCATTTTGTAAGATGTTGAAATGTTGAACGACCAGGAAACCAACTGCAGCTTAAACACTGTTTGTAAATTCACTTATTTTATTAATATACACCGAAATGTAGAATTACAAAATACAATTAAAATTCAAACAAGCAAGAAAATAAGGTCACAAGAGACAAGTTGCCTAAAATGTTACAGTGACATAGGGGGAACAAAATCTGAAATAAGATGAGAACTATTCATGAAAGAGGGGTTGTAAAAACCTGAACGGTTCATTAAACGATCTATATCTAGATAGACTGCATGTTTCGTTGACGTCCAACCTTGCTACATTCAATAATTTTTCTCGTCTATTCAATAACTTGTTTATGTCACTAAAACATATTTTATTATTCTCCAACCCTCTAAGCTAAACATAATATACAATTCAGCAAAATACTTCGTTATAACTGGAGGATATTATTATCGATGAAATCCAACTAGTAAAATGAACTCATTATTACTTGAGAAAATTACTTTGAGATAATAATCAATATCTATAGTTTATTACACCGTAACAAATATATAATCGAGTACTTTTATTAAAAAGCTTTCTCGTTTAACAATTTAAACGATTTTTTTTTTTAATAAAAATTTGATATTAATTTTAAATATAGCTACATTCAGTTATATATACTCGTAATTTATGGTTTGCATCAACTTGAAGATTAAAATTTTATATACCTTTCGGTTATGAACCTTTTCAACATCTTTGATCTCTTTCGTAGTACAAAAATATTTTGTTTACCGAAATTCTTTTCTATCACCTATCTACATAAAGACAAGAAATAAAAATTACATTTTTTTCGTTTTATATAAATATCCCTATAGCAACACACACACAAACACACACACAAACAAATCAACAACTTAACACACACACAAACACATTTTTCTCATATTTTGCTAACACCTTTCTGTTACCCATTCAGTTTCCTTGAAAATAAAAATACCAAAATTAGAATTCCTTGAGGTATTTTCTCGAAAAGATTACATTTTTTTGTTAGATGTGTCGGTCTTTTGTATTTATAGTGGATCTCGATAAATTTTTACCTAGATCCAATTTCAAAACATAACGAATAACAACAAAAAATACTTTGTACACTTAGTTATAGGTAGAATAAAGTAATGTAAAGTTCTTACGGTTTGTGTCAATAAATTGTTTTTAAAATTAATCTCTGTTTTGGTATTTATAAATTTTCAATTTTCGATAAAAAAAAAAAAAAAATTCTTTCAAAACTATTTTCCAAAAGTAGTTTTTATTATAAACTATACTTTCAAGTTTTAAGTTTTTAAAACGAGATTAGCAAATATTTATCGAATGGCTTGATAATTTGTGTGTGTGTGTGGGTGCAAATTTTTTTATTTTTTTATTACTGGGGGGTCGTTGTCATAGCATAACATAAATATTAGTTTGGTAGCAGAGCTTTGTGCAAAGTTTCATAGATTAAGTAGATTTTGTATTTTATTTGTAAAATATGGGAAATTAAATTTTATGTGTATCTAGGGCATTAGTTTTAAATCAATTTGACCCAAATTTATACCAAATAAACGCTTAGTTAAATTAATTATTCGTTTATGAAAGTATATAAAATAGTTTTATCCAATTTAGTACTCTATACGCTGCAAAAAATTGATTATACGAGTATCATAATAATATATAGATAAATCATACAAATTGCAGATAAGATTGAAGCAATACTGAAAAAAATCCAATTTTCTTAGAATGATATAATATCTTCTTATGTTTTTCTGAAGATAAACGATGTCGTTTTAGTACAGAAGCTCGTTTAAAGCTATTTAAGCGTTACGAATTATTTTCTATATCTATAGCTGAAATTTTTTATTATGTTTACAAGTATTATGACAGGGTTTTTATAGTCTGGTAACATAAGGTTTAGAAAATTGGCGACAAAATTGTTTTTTTGAATAATAAAATTGTCATATTATAACATCATAATATTTAGAGAAACTTCGTAAATTAATATAATTTTTTCAGAACTTCTTGAGGTTGTGATGCTATAAAAGCTTCGATTAATAAATACCGAGTATGCATTCTGGGTAAACCTCTTTTTGAAGGCTTTCTAGTTAATATTGTGTTTAAAAGGATGTATATTTTGAAAATAAGTTTGGATTAGGATAAAGCTTTCCAACTGATACAAAACAAAGCTTTTACATAAAAAAAAACTTTTATGCCAAATCAAAATCAAATCAATAGTTGCAATGTAATTCATAGATTAAGCCTTTTATTAAGACCTGTAAGACCGGAGATGTATCATCTTAGAAGCTTTTATAGTAGTGAAACTTTTAACTGTTACCCATAGGAATCCATAGTAAAAATTATGTTTTTGGCTCCAAGTTTCCCAATGAAAAAAGCACAAATCTTATAAATATATTTCATTCTGAATATTTGATGAATTTATTTTGCTTTTTTGACAATTTTTCAAAATTTGTGAATCGTTATAATAGATTTGTAGTAAAAAGATTT
The DNA here is from genome assembly GCA_958295665.1 of Tipula vernalis. Lineage (NCBI taxonomy): Eukaryota > Metazoa > Arthropoda > Insecta > Diptera > Tipulidae > Tipula > Tipula vernalis. Next base: position 419,775,280 of record OY282558.1, read on the forward strand.
GATATAATACGGACTTACAAAGAGTAAATTTTGTTGCAACCAATTTTTTGTATTTCGTAAAAGTTTTATCGTTCCCGGTATACTTCCAGTTTTTTTAATCTGGTCATTAGCGGGCCTTTTCTTATTCTGTGGGTCTATGAGTTTGTCTTAATGTCAGTGTCATTCTGTTTTCTATAGTCATGTGTTGTGCATATTTCGGGTAGATTTTTGGTTTTCGAATTTTCTTTTATATGTTCTGTAAATCTGACTTTGAGACTTCTCCCAGTTTGTTCGATGTACAATTTAGGGCAAACATTACATGTATTCTTATAGATTCCGGTGTCTATTGGTGTATTGATGGTACGTTGGTTGAGTCAATGGTCATGCCATCGTGTATCAGTGTTTTTTTAAAAATCTTCGTTATAGTCTTTTTGATGTAGTTATTGTACTTTATACTAATGTATTACTCTGTTTATACAATTTGCTTGTTTAACGTGGTCATCATATTCTGTTATTTCTTCTAAATGTGCCTATTGTTCATTTTTTTTTCAATTAAGTCATTGTTATATCCGTTTTTTATTGCCTTGTTTTTAGTGTTTTTCAGTTCTTCAGTATAGCCCTGATATAGGTGGTTAGATGATTTGCCAATGGCGTGATCCGTTTGCGTGTCTTTTCTGTATATTTTAAATGTATGCTTGTTGTTAACATTTGTTATTGTCAAGTCTAGTCTTTGATTCTAGAATAAATTTTGCGTTCGGATTGTGGAGTTTTATTGTAACGTTAAATCGTATTATAATATCGTCCACGTATCTGTGCCAGTAATATAACCCATTTTTACTAAATAAAAAAATTGGCCGAAACAAAATTTACGACCTCATTTTAAGTCCGACAAAATATCATTTTGCACATATACAATTCACACACACCAGATGGTGAACAAATTCTTCTTATTTATCACATATACACACCAGAAGGTATATACAAAAAAAGGAGGGCGGTACCAAACCCCTTTAAGAAGAAAAAATTAAATAAAGAGGAAAGGAAATTCACAAGGCACGTAGGCATAAAAAACGGTATAAAAGCAGTTTTAGCATAATTTTAGTTAGTGTTTGTTAGATAGAAATTTGGTAAAGGAGTCATATCAGAAACGACTGTAATTTCAGTTTCAAATAAAAATATATATCATTTTAAGAAAGTGACAAAATATTGTGTTTTATTGTATAAAATATTTTGATATTTAGTAATATTGGTCCTTGTGTAATATTGGTGCTTGTGTATAAAAATTTTATAAAATTTGGTTTAAATAAATCAATTATTATAGTTGATAATTGATATAGTTATTGACACTCTTGCGTTTCTTAAGGTTTTTAAGTAAATTGAATTTATAAGTTCTAATTTTCTCTCTCTCTCTCTTTTCATAGTCTACATGATTTCTCATTCCGTGATTGCTACCGTTTTTTTAGCATTCAGTTTGCTAGTGCGTTTTGTTCGAATAATCGAAGTCATCGTGGGACCTGTAGCTTTCTTTTTCCTGTGAATGAACCCAATTTTGTTAAGAAATACGTTATGTAAGTGTTTGATATTTTATTTGTTTTCAATTCTAGTTAACAATTAAATGATTTTTTAAGTTAATTACATTTAAATGTATGTTTTAAAGATTAAAAATTATTATTTTTAACATAAATAATAAAGATAATTGTGGTGTTAATAATTGGTTCGGATTATATTCTACAGCTAGGTCAAGAGTTGTATTTTTAAGGGTGTCAATAATTAAAAATATTCAAAATAAATTTCTAGCCTAAAATGCCTAAAATAAAGGGAAACTATTCTGAAGAATTACTTCAAAAAGCACTAAGCGCCGTTAGAACGAGCAACAATAATTTTTCGTTTAGGCCCAAAATTCACCAAGGCCAGACCTGGTCCTCAAACAATTTTATCTAAAATTGAGGAAAATGTAATTGAAGAATGGATAATCACATCGCAAAAAAAAGGATTTCCTAAAAGAAAAGAAGATGTTTAATATTCCGTGAAGGAATTTCTAGATCAGGATGAGAGGGAACATCCGTTTGGTCCCGAAAATATGCCAGGAAATGGATGGTTGCGGGCATTCCTAGCTAGACATCCGCATATTTCGTTAAAACCACTAGATCCGGTAACCTCTGCTAGTGCAATCGTAGGTGCCAGCGATATCAAAACTTGATTTAGCTCAATTCAAAATTATCTGATAGAATCCAATTGTTTTGATATTTTAGAGGGCCCAACAAGAATCTTCAACGGAGACGAAACTAACTTTTTACTTTGCCCCAAAACTACAACGGTGCTTGCAGCAAAAGGGGCTCGCAATATTTACGAGGTTGACCGAGGTGTGGCAAAAGCAAACCTTACTGTAATGTTTACATTTGGCGCTGATGGTACAATGGTGCCTCCGATGATTATATATCCGTACAAAAGGATACTTGATGATATTAGAAAATCGGTGCCAAAGGACTGCCGTTTAGGCATCAGTGATAATGGGTGGATGATGAAGGAGGTGTTCTATGAAAACGTTTCAAAAGTCCTCCATCCATATTTAATCAAGATTGGGACAAAATTTCCGATTATATTTTTTATTGACGGCCATACCACTCATCAAATATTAGATGTGAGTAAACTGTGCATTCAGCTTGGAATCATTTTAATACCTTTGTACCCCAATGCAACCCGCATTCTCCAGCCAGCTAATTTAAGCGCATTCAAGTCTTTAAAAAACACTTGGAACAAAAAAGTTTTTGAGGGCGGCGACAAAATCCGGGAGAATTTCTGACCAAACAAAAATTTGCTCCTTTGCTTGCACGGGTGATAGATTCCAGTATTGATCCGGCAATAATTAAGCATGGTTTTCGAGCATCCAGTAATCTCCCAGTTCTTGAACCAGTGAGTAAGACAGATAAACAATTGCCTTACCATACATTTTCAGAATTGCTAGGTTCTGACAAATTAAAAGAATTTGAAGATGCTAGCAATGGTTTATGCAACACTGCGAAGTGGTCGGATAACTCCTGGATTCTATATAAAATATTTCTCGAATTTCAACCGGACGATTTTATACCAAAAATTAAGGATAAGAGTTCTGTCAGAACAACAACCATTTCAGAAGCTGAAATTTTATCATTCGATAATTTTGTTGATTCACATGTCGTTACTACTGATTTAAATTCCATTGACGAATTTTTATTTATATATGAGGATATTGTCGTCGAAGAAACTTGCTTTTTGAACATGTTTTCAAAATTTTGTAATTTAACAAATTAGGGAACATTAATCAAGCTTTTTGAAATTGAAAAATGTAAACAAATATATAAGATACTATTTCAGCGTTTAACATTTTTCATTTCATTTAAATTAATCCTAACTACAGCACTTTTTAATACAACATTCATTAAGGGTGTCAATAATTGTACCGATTACGCTTCTTAAATGATGTTTAAAATCTTAACATTTATGAAAATATTTTAAAAATCATACGTAAGAATTTGACGTTGTCATTTAAATGTTGTTTTAGAAGTGATGTCCCGAATGCTCTTTGTATGTATAAGAGCTTCCTGATTAAGACCATGTCTTATCTAAGGTGCTTTAGATAAACTCTGTAAAAGCAGCACAAAAACTCTAAATTTGCCTTCTTCAAATAGCTGGCTTTGCAAGTAAAAGCTCCACAATGAAACTTTTGTATTTATATACAAAGTTTTCAGACACAAAACTTTTTAAAATAAAAAAGCTCGGTGTAAGCATTTTTGGTATTAATGAATTTTTCTTTAAACTTCAGTTTAATTGCTAACTATGTTCATTCTTTAACAACAATAAAAGTATTTATTTTTTATTTTTACGAGCTTTTATTAAAATTTGCCTATTGTTGGGTGTTTGTGGCGGTCAAATTTTGTAATTTATATTTCATTCACTTAGAGACTCACAATTCGATCGGTGAGAATGCATTTTCATACATTTGGCATTTTTGACATTTTTAAGGCCTTCCATTAACTGAAAATAGGTGGACATTTTTGAGGACTAAGGAGATTTTATAGCTTTATTAGGTAATTTGGCGTATACTTCAGAGATATGGAAATGTTTGACTATAAGACCATCTAAAATTGAAAGTTGTGTCTCTAAAAGTTTTATAAGGTAAATCAGGTGACGTTTTTTCCTTGCACGTTTACATTTTGTATTCCACTTAATTTGTGTTTTGTCAGAGTTCGACGTAAAATTGTCTTCTCATTCCTCTTGTAGTTTAAATCATAGAAATTTTCATGATTTAATTCAAATATGCGATATAGGGGCCATCCTTTTTTGCCGTTGTAATTAGAAATGCATACTGCTGGGCAACATTTTAAATTAAGAGACATCACATTCATTTTAGAAGTGCCGGTTATACTCCAAACATTGAATATTTTAACCAAATAAGAGTATAGGCAGGCTGATAAGAATATTTGTTCTTTTGTTCACCCCGTTTCGTTTCTGTTTCAACAGCAATATGATGAGGAGTTTCACTTACAATAAAATTGTAACAATTCGATAGTTTTATCCGTTTCCTTGCATGAAAATTATTATTTTTCAGTTACGCTCATATCTATGTGGCAAATAGACTCTATCCAAAAAATATTATTGAGCATATACTAACATGTGTAAGTGAAAACGGTAAAGATCAACAATACTTTGCCATTTTTAATAAATTATTAAGTTCGTAATTAATACCAACCGATTCTTCGAATTTTATCGCTCAAATTTCTGATGCTTTCCATAATTTCGGCGTTAAAAATATAGGTTGTTTCCCGTGTCGATGACTCGGGTATCGCTTTTCTCCAACAACGTTATTGTTCTTTTATACTCTACCTCGCTAAATAAATTCTAATTATTAAATTGAAAAAATACTAGATACAGTAATTTGAAGGTACTGCAAAAACCGCTAAGCTTTTTGCAAAACATGCAGTGCATTCAAAAAATTCTTTTTTTTTTTTATTTCACTTATTTAAGACCATCTGAGGAATCTAGTTAACACGACCATAAAAACAGTAGAAAATGCCAAAGAGGTTTTGCGCTTGATTAATTATCTTAGTATCTGAGCTTAGGAGAAAAAGCTCAACATCGAGCCATCCTCCAAATTGGTACCAAACCTTTGGCAAATCTAGACTTAAACCTGGTTCATCATGTAATACAGCATGACACACATATAACTGGACATAAATGTTAATAGGAAACACAACCAGTAAAAGCAACTCTCTTTCACTGGATGGGTTTCTTTACAAAGGCAAGACGCTGGCTCTAATTTTCCTCATTTAATATCGGTTTTTTAAATGCTATATTGTTTTTAGATATGGGGAAACCTGTTGGTTTAAACCTGAGTTTAATAATGAGAAATCGAATTATATAATAAAGAGGTGGAACTTCTATATGGAAGCTCTCTTATTATTTTCACCATTCGCACCAAATAATATTTAAATGGTGTGTGGTATACCATTTAATGTGCCATAAGGAAAATATTTTAACGTTTTATAGCGCAAAAATATTTTTGATTGATTGATTGATTTCCCGTATTATAAATGCGAATACCACACCACTAATAGATTCCATCTCTTGGTCAGCTAGATGATTCTGAGGAACAACGTTTATAGTATTAAAGAATTTTAAATCAAATGAATTACCAATACCAATCGGAATCATTCCTCTTTAGTAGGATACCAAAATCATCTCTCAAAATAACTTCAAAAGGTAGATTGTGCACTATTCTTCAGTAATTGTTTAATTTTGTGAACTATGGTATATGAAAGAACTCCTAGTTAGTTGTATCTCCTAGGAATTTGCTGATATGACCGATATACCCTAAATTAGTGTAATGCTACTAGTTGGAATCTAGATCCAAACATTTCTTAATATACATTCGTATCAGTATTTGCTTCAATACGACAGCAAATTTCACAAATCGTTACAGTACAATTTCAATTTTAAAACTTCTGATGTTAGTGCTTTTTTCCATAATAACTGTCAAACACTTTTTATATTTGACCATTCGGAAGTATTACCGATGTTTTAATCCTATGAAACATGTTAAAAGAAAATTTAAGCGAAAATTCTCTTTTGATATGCCAACATTATCTTCCAATCTGTTCTACTATAGTCGATAATATAATGTCGATCGACGTGATTTTGCATACACAGGCAATACGATCAACAAGATTCCACAGATATTTCAATTACAGCAAGGATTTCTTCACTTTTGCAATAATAACTGCAAGGTCAGAACAAGGAATGTGGGGGGGGGGATAATTCGAATCTGAACCAGACGCAGTTTTAACTGTTCATTGTACGGTAGACCGAATGCTTTCAATAGCTTGGTGTTTGAGAGACCAACACTAAACTAATATTGTAAAGCAATTTATTTCCGAAATGTTCTGAATAAAGAATTTTTCAATTCTCAAATTTTAAGAAATACCAATTTTGGAATAGCCATATAAATTTTAGAATACTTTGCATTACCTTTTAGTAAACCTGAAATAGTCAAATTTTGGTATTCATTGTTCGGAGTTGGCTAAACTCTATCAAACATTTTTAGTAGTTTGATTGATTAAACATTGAATCAACTTGCCAAAACAAAATACACTAAAATAGGATTTCGGAATGGCATTATAAGTAATAATGATTCGGATTCGGAGTCAATGAAATGTAAAACTTTTATTTTTTAAATATATTTTCTAAAAGGAAATCCAATCTTTCGGAGTTCAACTAGGTTTGATTTTAAAGAAAAATTCAATGTATTTTTGATAGTTGGATTAGAAAAAGTTTCCGAAGTGAATAATTTCAGGTCTTTATTTTAACATAAAGATCCATAATGAATTCCTTTGTTCATTTTACCAACAATACAAGCGAGGCGCGTCTCACTTCCATAAATGATAAAGGCCACACGTTCTATACTAAAAAAAATGGTTTATAGAACTCCGAAAAAAGTCGAAAGTGAATGTTGAGCTACTAAGCTTAATATCTCAAATTTTGAATAAATAAAACAGTTCGAAATTAATACTTAACTAATAAATTAAATTTTCGGAGTTCAGGTGGATTATCAGAATTTACAAAAAAAACATAAACGAAAGTTTAATTTCAATTTAATAGACTAAAATTCATCTTCCAAATCTATTTCAGATTAACTCCGAAATAATAAATGCTTATCCTAAGGTGATAACAAATTCGGAATTAACAAATGTGCTTCCTTTTTTGAGTGGTTTAGATTTTAATTTTTTGGCAAATTAGAGCTGCAGATTTATGACCCATTTTGATTACAATTTCGGAGTTAAGCACCATTAGCGCTATAGCAAAACTGTGTAAATTCAAATAATCAGTAGTCCATTGATAGTTTCTTAGTTTGCTGCCGTATTACTATTTTGTTAATATGAAAAATCAATTTTTTAGAAAGAGGTGGTTAAATTAAATATTAAATATAATTTAACATTCAAAACTACTTTTAAACTTTATTTGTTGTGTATTGTGTATACCTAAATAATTGAAGTTGGAATTTATGGACATACTTATATGTGTATATTGGGTAGATTATTTAAGGCAAACTTAAAAACAAAATTAAAATTTTCAAATTGTTTCAGAATTTGAACTTAAATCCTTTACTTGGAATTGAAAGCAAAGTATTAAAAGCTATACTTAGAAATCTGAAATAAAAAATATTTAAAGGGATGAAATCTCACAAAATTACGATCTACATGATCGAACTCATTTTAAATCATGAGGTGTAATTCTCATGTTTGGGTAGGGTGATTCATACTCATTTGTCTTTTTTGGACCGAAACCAAAATCATCTCAGCTGTTTTATTGGCGACCTACCAATAACAAATTCTCTGCCCTCTTGAGACCATCGTGAAATTAATTCAAGTAGCTAATGCCACTAAGCAATACATTAGGGTTACTCACTAGCACACCCTTGTGAATGTACAATGAAATTCTCTATTTACCGTAAAATTTTACTGTACTACAAAACCAATATACAATTAATGTAATAAGAGTATAACATAATAATTGAGTTCAATACCATATGCAAAAAACATATGGCGTGAGATTACCTGCCAATGATATTTGAACGGTACCGTTATATAAATTTTGATAATTAATAATCCAAATGAACTAATCACAAACTTGTACAATAAAAATAAAAAAAACTATTTATTGTTACAATTTAATACACTTTAATTTAATTTTAATTTTTTGTCACAGCCACAAACACTATAAAACACTCGACTATAAATAAGTACGGTCGAAAAAACAAAACCGTCCGACCAGTATGAAAGACAAACCCAAACTCAACGTTTTATAGCGCAAAATTATGGGACCAAATTTTGTTTATTATAGGATCCATCGTTCATGATTACTTTACAAAAAGTGGAAAAATTGACGAATTTTTTTTCCGAAAATTCTTTAAAATTTGAATGATGCAAACAAGAACTCTACCATCACAGAATACTTTAAGAGAAGTGTCTCATAGTTGAAATCAGATCTTAGATAAAAAAGCAAAATACTTATGTTAAGTATACACTTGTTGATAATCAATTAGATACCATCAAAAATAATTGAACTTTAAACTTTATAAAAGCATCCGATAAAAAAAAAGATAACAATTTTTTTTTTTTGCTTTTTAATAAAATACAGTTAACTTAAAACTATGTTTTGCAAAAATACAACATTTTTTTTTTAAATATTGTTATTTTCCCAACCTGCCACATTTTTCTTTTATATACATTAGAACACAGCACCATAGATAACAAAACAAAATATGATTCTTATCAACATTTTCATTTAAAAATATATTCATTTGTATTATGTATGCTTGTGTTATCATTTCACAACCCTATACACCACAAAAAAAAATATATATTTTTCCAGCTACAAAATTATTTAATTTTCCCCAACAGAATTTCGTTTGCATCCATATCAAAAACGAGCGAGAGGAAGATGACAACAAAACGATAATATTTGTTATAACGATAAGAAAAAAAAAAAAATTCTAAAAATTGAAAAATTAAATTATCCATATCCATGATTTGTTGGCGTGCAAATATTAGGGCCGTTTATCTAACAGAACACATTAATAAATTATTTACCAGTATACCTACTAAAATAATTCCAAATAGTCTAGAAAAACTACTTGTTTTCCCATTTTCAACGTTTTAATTTGTTTATTGGTATATAATGTACGAGTATAATGGTTGTTTTTAGTTAGTAGGTCCATTACACCCAAAAGCCTACATAAAATGTAGTCAATTATTTTTGTTTTTATTATTATTCGGCTTTTATTTATATTTATAGGTAAAGCATAAATAAATTTTCAATTAGAAATTTTATTTATTACAATCTATCTCTCTTTGTGCGCTAGACACATTTTCTATTTTCAATATTTATTATACCCAATGTAAACGGTTTTACAAAAAGGGGGGGGGGGGGGGCGGGGAATATTATGTGCTACCTAAATACTTTATTGTGTATGAATGTATACAATATCCTCGTTTAAATAATATAAATTGAGATTTGAATTGAAAAAATATAAATTTTTTTGTTTGTATTTGAGGGAATTTGGTATTTATTCGGGGAATGGTAATGATGATGATGGAAGACTAGGGAGAACCGCCGTTGCGACTTATCAGTTGTCTAGACTTCACTTTAATATGATTATAGATTCGTATTTAAGTTTTATTAGCACCTTGATAATATTGTCATTTATATTCTGTGTCAAATCTCTATAAATTATTTGGAAATAATATTATGATAAATGATGTATTGAGACATAAATAAATGTCTTGTGTAAACGATTTGTTTGAAATTATTTCAATGTTTTTTTTAACAAATTCAATATTTGAAATCAATAAATGAAAGCTTTTTTTAGGTCGGTTAACGATTAGTCTTAACCTAATATCTCAAAGAATAATATTTTTTATATCAAAATATGTAGAAAATTTAATTTAGAAATATTTGGTTTTATAGTTCAATGATCTGAAATTAATATTCTAGAACATTTTTTTTTGTATTTTTAATTTAAACAAATATGACCATGGTAGCTCGTTTTGTCGGGTCAGACATCACTAAACTAAAAAAGTGGCAGAGTTCGGTGGTTTAAGGAAACCTTTAAAATTTGTATAGGCTTCCAAGTTACATTGATATATTACGCAAAATAATTAACCCTATGACTTGTGATTTATTTTAAAGGAGGTGCCTGGAGGTCCTGTGGGATAATGTACACAAACGTGTACTTTCACAGCCAACTGTTGTAGATCACCACATATAAGCTTTTAAGGGTTGAATTTTCGAAACACTTAGTAAGCTTTTCCATAATTTTTTGGAATACTTTTATCAAATTCAAAATACAAAAGAAAAACAATATAAAAATAAATAAATAAAGCTTTATGTTAAAAATAAAGGAACTTCAAAAAATAATTCAGCGAATTACTCTAATTCTTTTAGAATTTTATTTTGTGTGGAATTGTGACTTCACTGTGAATTTCGTCTTATGTTAAGATCGCACAAGGTTCTTCCAAGATTTTGTTTGAAATCTAAGAGACTCATTATGTATTTATTCGCAATACCAGTTTTCTTAAGCTCTTAACGATAAAGTATCTAGCTCCCACATGCTGTAATATCGATAAAGTGGAATATGACGCGGAGAGTCCACTTTTTGGATTTTATAAATATTCGACAATAAGAAATAAGTGTGTCGAATAAATCGACACCACCTATCCCATTATTATACAGTTGCACTATTTCAGGCTGTTTAAATCGATTTATTCTTATAGTCCCCACTGTGTTTATTTTCCGCTGTTCTGAAATTTCAAAAAGCTCGCAGGCGCTAAAGAAATTATCAGACTTTAACTGGTGACCAGGTAAAGTGTGTCTCTTGGTTAATTGTAAAATCGTAGCAGCACGATATCTAAACCTGCTATTGTCATAAGTCGACAGTTGATGAAAGCGCTTTTGCCAGAAAGAAAGTAAACTTTTATCACCCATGGATTAAGTTTACCTTTTACGTGTTGTGTAACGTTTCAATTTCCTCTAAACTGAATTATTTGCTCGCCGATGGAAATAGCTACTTTAGCAGGTCCTTCTCTGCTGTAGCTTAAGATACCGTTAATTAGTGGCCGCATTTTAAATAAGTTTGTTTTTGTAATCATTTGGTATGTATATGCTGTTTACTAAATGCAAATTTGTTCGAAGCTGTAAAAACGGTCAAAAGACTTCACCGACAGCATGCGTGAGAATTTTTTCCTAAACTTTTCCTAAAAAGCAAAAACAAATACTTATAGAAATCATTTAGCAAATAATTCACGAGCCTTTTTTAAAAGGTGAAATTTTTGCTAAATATAAAATTGTGAATATGAGTTAGTAACGTGTGTTGCTTCACAAAAGCCAATCAAATTCAAATTGGAAAGATACCATTCAATTCTGAATGTAAAAGATTACCACAGATTTGTAATCAAAGGTTAATGTTCAATAATTATATTACTAAACCATCTTTAGTACATTGTCCGGAAATAAGACTAATTACTAAACGTAGATCGTAGTCCATAATTGATTTATGCAAATACTGGAGAAATTTTCTTCAAGCTAAAATGGTCATGACGGAATTCAGCCCAAGATTAAATTGAACGGCTAACCTTCAGTGTTTGAAATTACTAAACCATCTTGTCCAGTAATAAAACTAAAAAGAAAATGTCGACCATGGTCTATTATTACCTTAGATATGACAAATATCACCCAAAGTTTAAATTGAACGGCTTACGTTCAATAATTAAATTTACTAAACCATCTTCGGTAGTTTGTCCGGAAATGGAACTAAGAACAAAATATAGACCCTGGTCCATTGTTGACTGATACAAATATTGGAGACATTCTCTTGGAGCTATGAGCATAAAATATGACCAAAAATCATAAAAGAGTTTAAATTGAATGACTAACGTTCAATATTTAAATTTACTAAACTATATTCGGTAGTTTGTCCGGAAATAAAACTAATTACAAAATATAAACCATGGTACATTCTTAACTTATGCAAATATTGGGGATATTCTCTTGGAGCTATGAGGGTTAGATCTGACGATAATCACCCAAAGTTTAATTTGTACGACTTACGTTCAATATTTAAATTTACTAAACCATCTTCGGTAGTTTGTTCCGGAAATGAAACTGCTAATAAAATGTAGACCATGGTCCATTCTTGACTTATACAAATATTGGGGACATTCTCTTGGAGCTGCGATGATTAGATATGACGATAATCACCCCATATTTAACCCTTTTAGCTCCAAGATAATGTCTCCACTTATTCATAGGTTTATTTCCAGACATTGTTTTGCAGTTAATATTATGTATAATTTAACAGTGTATTATTATCTCTGATTTATATTCAATTTTTCATTTGTGTGTTTCAAACCATTAATTGATTGGTTTACTAATTCACTAAAATGTTTTTAAAATTTAGGAATGTTTTAGGAAATAATTCACTATCGCACCGACAGTATATCGATTAAAAGCTTAAATATTTGCTCCAGTATATTTTTATCTGGGGTAACTTCATTGTTCAAATAAGCAAATGCACCCCAATAAATTGTCTCATCTCATATAGACTGGTTCATTTAAATATTCTGGTACTTTATTCTTTCTGTTCTCCGTACAGATTTGTATACTTAGCTATTCTAACTTACAATTCGTGGAACACATTTTGTAAAATAGCTGAATGACACATCATATTCCGGATCACTGGATAATTGGTAAGTAGCCGATTCAGCAAATTCAAATTTTCTGAAGTCAAACTTTTTTTTGTCTTCTGTCTTCCACATCAGCTTTCTAGGTAATATTATATTTTGAAAATAAATCCATAAATTCAACACAACATCATCATCTTCGAGAACTATAGTCTCACTTTGAGCGTCCTCTATTTCATGTACAGGTATCTCGTCATTCATCACTTCCTCGAATAATGTGTTTTTCATAGGTACATTTTGGTTAGTTGGAAAAGATAGATAGTTTTCATGATTTTCATACTCAATCGAATTATCTAGCAACTTGGCAAGTGTGTACGATTTTTAGATAGATGATTAGAATTTTAATAATAAAACGCTGACTTTTGACAAATTTTCTTGCATAATTGTTAACAAAAACTAATTTTGTTTATAAATACATCAACATACGGTACTAGCAATCCAATTTAAATTGTAATTTTTAAAACACTTACCAAATATTCTTCCCTTTTTGTTAGCTATCATAAGAGCCATCATAATCACGCATAAAAAATGCATTAGTATTGAATAATATACCAAAAATTAGGTTTAAAGTGTTTGTACGCAATTGTGTACACGCAACATTGTTCATTAACATGCACGAAATATTTCTAATAGAAGGAAGAAATCTTCACAATCATTATATTCTATCAATATTAATGATACCCGAGATTTTATCTAGTAGCATGCTTTATGCTTCAAAAAATGTCAATACATTTTTTTGCTAGCCAATTAAACAAATTGAAAATCGCAAGTTTAAAATAAATTAAAAAAATTGAATTTTTTAAAGATTTCCAAGAATTTCAAGTGTTTCACTTAATTAAAGTACTTTGAGTATTTTAATATACTGAAAAAGCTTTTTAAGAAGTTTAAGGTTAAGGCATTTAAAGATTACAAAACGTCCAAATAATTTTAAAAATTATTATATTTTAAGAATTGGCTCAAATCTATAAAATTTAAAATTTTAACATTCAAAGAAATTTGCAAATTTAAAAACAACAATAATTTTATGAATTTAAATTCTAAAACCTTTAATTAATTCTTATAGTTAAAATACCTACAAAATATTTTGCTTTAAAAAAATCTCAATAAATTTGTTGGCTAGCCAATTACAGAGTTTGAAAATCACAAATTTAATAAAATAAATTAAAAAAATTGAAATTTTTAAAGACTTCCAAGAATTTCAATTGTTTTACTAATTTAAAGTGCTTTTAGTATTTTAACATTTCCAAAAAGCTTCTTAAGATGTTTTAGGTTAAGGCATTTAAAGCTTACGAAACGTCCAAATAATTTAAAAATTTATACATTTTAAGAAGTTGCTCAAATCTATGAAATTTTCAAATTTTCGAAATTTAAAATTTTAACCTTCAAAGAAATTTACAAATTTAAAAACAACAATAATTTTCTGAATTTAAATTCTAAAAGCTTTAATAAAATTTTATAGTCAAAATGACTACAAAATTTTTGCTTTAAAAGAATCTCAATAAATTTGTTGAGTTTGAAAATCACAAGTTTAAAGAAATAAATTAAAAAAATTGAAATTTTTAAAGACTTTCAAGAATTTCAATTGTTTTACTAATTTAAAGTACTTTGAGTATTTTAACATTTCCAAAAAGCTTCTTAAGAAGTTTTAGGTTAAGGGATTTAAAGCTTACGAAACGTCCAAATAATTTAAAAAATTTATACATTTTAAAAATTTGCTCAATTCTATGAAATTTTCAAATTTACGAAATTTAAAATTTTAGCATTCGAAAAAATTTGCAAATTTAAAAACAACAATAATTTTATGAATTTTATTTCTAAAAGCTTTAATAAATTCTTGTAGTTAAAATACCTTCAAAATATTTTGCTTTAAAAGAATCTCAATAAATTTGTTGGCTAGCCAATTACAAAGTTTGAAAATCACAAGTTTAATAAAATAAATTAAAAAAATTGAAATTTTTAAAGAATTCCAAGAATTTTAATTATAAAACCTTTAATAAATTCTTACAGTTAAAATACCTAAAATTTGTTGGCTAGCCAATTACAGAGTTAGAAAACCACAAGATAATAAAATACAATAAATTAAAATAAACAAAATTTTTAAAGACTTCCAAGAATTTCAATTGTTTTACTAATGAAAGTACTTTGAGTATTTTAACATTTCCAAAAAGCTTCTTAAGAAGATTTAGGTTAAGGCATTTAAAGCTTACGAAACGTCCAAATAATTTAAAAAATTTATACATTTTAAAAATTTATTCAATTCTATGAAATTTTCAAATTTACGAAATTTAAAATTTTAAAATTCAAGGAAATTTTCAAATTTAAAAACAACAATAATTTTATGAATTTAAATTCTAAAAGCTTTAATAAATTCTTTTAGTTAAAATAACTTCAAAATATTTTGTTTTAAAATATTCTCAATAAATTTGTTGAGAGAGTTTGAAAATCACAAATTTAAAAAAATAAATTAAAAGAATTAAAATTTTTAAAGTCTTCCAAGAATTTCAATTGTGTTACTAATTTAAAGTACTTTGAGTATTTTAACATTTCCAAAAAACTACTTAAGAAGTTTTAGGTTAAGGCATTTAAAGCTTACGAAACGTCCAAATAATTTAAAAAATGTATGCATTTTAAAAATTTGCTCAATTCTATGATATTTTCAAATTTACGAAATTTAAAATTTTAGCATTCGAAGAAGTTTGCAAATTTAAAAGCAACAATAATTTTATGAATTTAAATTCTAAAAGCTTTAATAAATTCTTT
The DNA here is from genome assembly GCA_958295665.1 of Tipula vernalis. Lineage (NCBI taxonomy): Eukaryota > Metazoa > Arthropoda > Insecta > Diptera > Tipulidae > Tipula > Tipula vernalis. The sequence continues at coordinate 419,790,792 of OY282558.1, forward strand.
TAGTTAAAATAACTTCAAAATATTTTGCTTTAAAAGAATCTCAAAAAATTTGTTGGCTAGCCAATTACAGAGTTTGAAAATCACAAGTTTAATAAAATTAATTTAAAAAATTGAAATTTTCAAAGACTTTCAAGAATTTCAATTGTTTTACTAATTTAAAGTACTTTGAGAGTATTTTAACATTTCCAAAAAGCTTCTAAAGAAGTTTTAGGTTTATTCATTTAAAGCTTACGAAACGTCCAAATAATTTAAAAAATGTATAAATTTTAAAAATTTGCTCAATCCTATGAAATTTTCAAATTTACGAAATTCAAAATTTTAACAATCGAAGAAATTTGCAAATTTAAAATCAACAATAATTTTACGAATTTATGTTCGAAAACCTTTAATAAATTTTTATATTCAAAATACTTAAAATTTGTTCATTATAGAGTTTGAAAATCAAAGTTTAATAAAATAAATTAAAAAAAATGAAATTTTTAAAGACTTCCAAGAATTTCAGTTGTTTTACTAATTTAAAGTACTTTGAGTATTTTAACATTTCCAAAAAGCTTCTTAAGAAGTTTTAGGTTAAGGGTTTTAAAGCTTACGAAACGTCCAAATAATTTAAAAAATTTATACATTTTAAAAATTTGCTCAATTCTATGAAATTTACGAAATTTAAAATTTTAACATTCGAAGAACTTTGCAAATTTAAAAACGACAATAATGTTATGAATGTAAATTCTAAAAGCTTTAATAAAATCTTTTAGTCAAAATGCCCACAAAATTTTTCCTTTAAAAGAATCTCAATAAATTTATTGTTGAGTTTGAAAATCACAAGTTTAATAAAATTAATACAAAAAAATTTAAAAATTTTTATAGACTTCCAAGAATTTTAATTGTTTTACTAATTTAAAGTACTTTGAGAATTTTAACAGTTCGAAAAAGCTTTTTAAGAAGTTTGAGGTTAAGGTAATTTAAAGATTACGAAACGTCCAAATAATTTAAAAAATTAATACACCTTAGGAATTTGATCAAATTTATGAAATTTTCAAATTTATGAAATTAAAAATTTTACATTCGAAGAAATTTGCAAATTTAGAATCAACAATAATTTTACGAATTTAAATTCGAAAACCTTTAATAAATTTTTATAGTGAAAATACTTAAAATTTGTTTATTATAGAGTTTAAATCACAAGTTTAATAAAATAAAATAAAAAAATTAAAATTTTTAAAGACTTTTTCCAAGAATTTCACTTGTTTCACTAATTAAAAGTACTTTGTTCTTGTCTTCGGGTTTAGCAGGCAATAAAATTATTCTTTAATATTTTCGACGACGTTTCGATAAATTTACTATTTTCTTCAGGTCTAAGCATGGTCTTGACCAAATTGAATAAATTTAAATTTTTTATAGCATCGTCGTAAATATTAAGGATTAGGTTTATTGGCTGCTAATTCCGAAGACTAGCAGAAATATTAAGATCAATCAAAGTTTTATTTTTTCCCAAATTCATGAAATTAAAAATTTTAATATTCGAATATATTTGCAAATTTAAAATACAACAAAAACTTTACGAATTTAAATTCAAAAACCTTTAATATATTCTTATATTAAACTACTTGCTAATATTTTGAAATTCTTAGAATTTGTTACATTTCAAAATCTGATTATTTGATTAAAATTATTTATTAACTTTTTTCATTTTCAAAAGTTCTATTTGAACGAAATACTTTAAATTTGTAGAACTTTTAAATTCTGAACTTTTTTAAAGTGTAGAATAAATTTTTTTTTAATTTCTTCAGTTTCTTTAAAACTTCTACATTTTTAATTTTTTTACCGACTAAAACGAATTTTTAGATTTAGGAAAAGATGTTATAATTTAAAAAAAAACATTTTTGAAAGTTTTACGATTTACAATATTTTGGAAGGCTTTAAACTTTTACGAAATTTAAGAGTTTTGAGACTTTTGACTAATAAGTAATCACATAAATTCAAACGAGACCTAAAAACTTGAAGTGGGTTAAGAATTTTAATATTTAAAAAAAATGTGGTTGTAACAAAAATTTGATCATTTAACAACCTTATTAAAATTGAGTTACAAAAAATTTGCCGTAATCTCAATTTGCCCTCAAATTGAACTGCTAGTGAGTTAGTGTAAATAAATTTATCTAAAAGGTACTTCGGAATACGTGTATCTAATAGTTTAAAAATCGTAAATACGATACGAAATTTGTAATATTCTCGAGTAGTACACCCTAGTAAACTGGATTGGTATTGCGAAATATGATCATATTTACATAAACCATGTATATACCTTAATCCTGTATTGAATGCCAGCTCTAATCATCCATACCGTCAAAATTTAGATTATCGTTTAGAAAATGGCGAAGAATATATGTTTTGAATAGCTTCATTTTCAAGGAACCTTACTGGCTATTCAACCTTCGTAGCACAAAATAAATTTTACTCACTAGTATAGAGATGTGACCATCAAATTTAAGCCCAAAACTATTCCTAAATCAAATACTTTGTCTAGAAAAACCACTTTTTGATGCAAAATATAAATTTTATGAATACTGTTAGTTTCCTGTAATGAATGGCTAATTACAATAGTCTGAGTTTTCTTGGCATAACTTTTAGTTAACTCCACAACAAATGCTGACACGCTCTTAATAATTTTTGCCGCATCATACCAAGCATTTTCTAACAAACAGATAAGAAAAAATAAACCTACATACAATTTTATCAAACTGAACGGAATAACACCTTACTAAAGCCCAGTAACACCAAAACAGCAGCTTGATCTCTATCACAATTTCTCCTCAGATCATCTACTACTTTAAGAATTGTAGTATTTGTACTGTATCCTATACCTATATGGAAGATCTGTGCCATTAATTTTCTTAAATGGAAAACGAGACTGACTTTGGGGAAAATCACAACTAGGTTCCTCTCCTATCCGATCCAAAACTTACAAAGAAAACTTACACTCTTAGAACTATTAGGTACAAACTCGTTCAAGTATTCCGCAGGAGTAAAACTTTCGATTAAGTTTAGTTTTGTCCTTCGTAATTGCCAATTCCTCAATGCACAATCTCAGATTTGTTACACCTAATTGTTTACGCATAGAAACGAAATTCTCATATAAATTATTTATATGGAAATTTACCGTTTCAACCTGATTATCAATACCAGACGTGTGATGATATATAGTGTCCCACGAAAGATTTTCCATTTTAAAAAAGAGACCGGGAAGGTGAATGTTTTTAAAGTCACGATACAAAATATCAGCACAAGATATTTTATTAGGCCACTCATAAATCCAGTAAAGGAAGTCATAACTGTGGCGAGCCACGATCATATAAATAAGTTGGCTCTGTATTCAAAACATCCATTGAAAATCGTTGTAGAAGATAACGGTAATTTGTACAAATTTTAGGATCACGAAAATTTCAAGGTAAAATCCCCTCAAATGACTACTTCGCCAAAAATGCTCAAAAAGTCAATGATTTGTATACGACTGTCAGATAAATGTGTTAAAGAGCCTGAAACTATTGTTAATAGGAAAGTTAAATGCACTAAATTAGAACCTTTGCAGCGTAGAAGCGCTTTTTAATTTAAAAGGCACGGTAACGATATGTCGCCAGATATTGCTTTATAGAAAGGGTTTCAAGACGATTCCATTTCAAGGGTACCTACCGATATCATAGTTTTAAATATTATAATCGTATATCTGGCCATAGAAAGATATCAGTTTTCCAAAAATGTTATGAATTGAAAGTTCACTAAAATATTCGCAATTCGATATTCTAAAATCAAATTGACGAAACCAACCAAAATAAATTTTTGCAGCTTTTTTAAACCACCTGTAATAACTAACCACCTTGACTGTAGTATTAAAAAAAAAATTCTGCACGCATAGTTTCTAAGTTCCTAGCCAAATAAAAGTTTTCTAAGTTTTGACTGAGCAACCTTCCTAAACTAATAAAGTATAGATTAAACATCGGTTAAAAAGATTTTTTCTGAGATTAGCGCGAATCGACAGATAGACAGTGGGACGGACACCTTACTTTACTTTTATTGGTAAAGATGGATACAAATATGATCAATAATATCACAACAAGACTTGAATAAATTTCCAACTGATCAACAAGGATTCTCTTTAACATCGAATAATAATTGGTTGGCTACACAATGGTTATTAATTATTTAACAAAAACAAACCGATCCAAAGATGCAATGTATTGTAAATTTGAATAACTTTAGTAATTATAAAATTCTGACACAAGTTTTTTTTAAATTCTTGAGAGAAATTTATTTTTATTTTATTTCTGTAAAGTCACTTTTGTGATTCAAATTACACTAAATTTATTTATAAAACAATATATGGACGTACAACTTGTTCTAAAAAACATTAATTTTATTTTTGAAACATTAAGAAAAGAATTTTAATACAATATGTATGTACGTACATTCTTAATATTAAAGTTTTTCTAAAATTTCTAAAACTAAAGTGCTAGAATATGATATTAAACGAAAATTTCCTAAATAAAGTAAAGTTTGAAATAATACAAAAGTATCAAAAATAATAATAAAATTCTTGCTCTCTGAGGGATAGACTGATGGGCGGATGAACAGATAGACGAATGAATGGATGGTCTGATTGATGAATAAAGAGATGGTTAGATATGCGAATAGGAAGATAAACGCATGTTTGCACGGATAGACGAATCACACCATAAAACATTCGACCAAGTCGAAGCATTTCTATGTTAGAAAATTTGTATATTTTAAATTATTTCAGGTTGCTTTAGAAGACTTAATAAATTGTTGCATTACATTCCGCCAATTAGAATTTTAAGAAACTACAAAATTTAAAAGTTGATCTTGTAAAGCTAAAAATGATGAATTATGTTAACATCTGATTTCGAATTTCTACTGTCTCATAAAACAGTGTCACTCGTTACTCCTCTCTATGCCGTTTTATTGTTTAACCTCGAAAATCGCCTAATCGCTAATATTTCGTATGAGTACAGCAATGCCACCAACAATATTAAATTATTCAACGAGCGTGTAATGTAATTATTACTCATAAGTACAAAATTAAATCGTATGAATAATAAACATTACACACGAGTTGAATTTGATAATTTGCCTACTTCATTTCTATTCATTCATTCCATGGCTACTTGATCGATCAACCCGAGAGTAATAAATACATCAGGAGCTTTGTTTCGTTTCCTCCACGGACAAAGCACACTTAATAAACTTATTAGTAAACAGGGCTAGAAAAAATATTATAACCCTATCTTAATAGGTTGAAAACTTTCAGAGCATTCAGTAACGTCATTAGATTAATATTTACGAACGATATTGGTGTCCGGTGCTTAAGGCAAATGTCCATCATTAAAAGTGATATTTTCTAAAAATAAAGTTTGAGCAAAATCTAGATTAAATATTTCTAAAAATTTACAAATTATCGATATGATGGTAAATTTTCTGGTCTTCAACTCCTTGGTCTAAATAATTTTGAAATACAATTCACATTTGTAACAATTCAACCGTTATTGGAATGGTCTAAAATGGTTCCGCTACTTTTTATACTAAAATTTCAAGCGCACTAAATATGTTCCCTTTTGGGTTACTGTAAAGTTTCTGTCATTTCTGGATGAAAACATGAACTTATTAATTTGCACAGGTCTCTTTTGAGGTTAATACACAACTAAGAGATTTCTGAGTGAACAAAACAAATGATAGTCTGACGATGCAAGAACAGGACGAGACTTCAAAGATGTGTGTATTCTGTCGTTTGATGTGGTTACAACACTTCTGGTTATACACTTTCATTTCGCACATTATCTTCATACGTGATCCTTTTTTCATCGCCCGTAATTATACGTTACAAAAATGACTCGAGTTCGTATCTTTTTAACTGCGTGATTCACAGATGAAAACACAGTCCACTAAATTTTTCACTGTTAAATCGGATAATCTAAATAATTTAAAGCTGTTTGATTGTGACGTGATGGTTTCTTATATACCTGTCTTGCTCCACTTATTGCATGATTTCAGAACTCCACTTCATTAATCAAGTATTTGGATACTAACCGTCCAGAGCCAGTAGCTTATGATCGGTGTATATTTTGAATTTATAGACATATACGTATGGAACAAAATGGTTTACGCTTACTAAATAATTGCTAGAACCTTCTTTTTGATGGTTGGCTACCTTTTTTCAACTTTATAAGGATATCATGTAGGCGGTGGGTAAATCAACATCATTATCCATATACTGTGATAAAACGGCACCTATAGCGAGATCATTTAGAGAAATCAGGATATTATTTAACATAAAATGCGAACTACTAAAACCTAGGTGACTTTTTCAATAGATTTATTAAAGGACCAGACATTTTTGCAAAATTCGGGATAAATTTACGATTGTACTCTATTCGGCTGGCCCTAGAAAAGTTTTTATTGATTATGTATCTTTTGGAATTGGATATTCATGAATACCAGTTACAGAAATTATATGTCCCTGATAGATTAGTGCCTTTCGAATAAAGTTGAATTTGGAATGGAAGCATTGAAATCGCTCGGCCAATTTTTCGTTCACCTAAATCACTATATCGTTAAAACGTCTACATACTTATGTAATTGAGTTAAGAAGTAATTGTTAGCGATCATGCTTAATTAATTAGTCTGGATTGATATTACTATTTTTGAAATTTGATGTATCGGATTTGGCAATTTCCTTAACGTCACACAATTTATGAGTATTCTTATATAAATTGGAATTTATTATTATTTTATGACCAAAACTCGAATCGGCATGGTCGAAGCTGATTGTTGGAGTGTCGCTTTACGCGACTTTGTGGAATCATTAAATTTGGTTTTTTTTCGACACTAGAGATATGTGATGTCCAAAGATTTTGTAATAAGACCGATAATATCATTGATTTCCTTGAATTTTTGGACCGACAGCCTAAGTCCAGATAATAATTTATTTATTTCGAATTGCACCCTGCGTATTTGTTTTAAGCATATGGTTGACCAATAATTGTCACTCTTTACTTGGATAAAACTCCTTGAAAATGGCGGGATAGATTTTTTTATTGCATTTGCATTCGGGATCAAAAATTTCCTAATTAACACATAATTTAGAGTGTTTATTCTTTTTGTTTATATTTTTTGCGACTACACCAAACTTAGCTATAGGTCCAAATTTTAGTTAAAAGAAGCTTTATGCAATCAAACAACCATAATTTGATTTCAATGAAAAGATCAAACCACCTATTGATGCCACTGATTTGTTCAATAAGATTCTTTCTAAAAATAACCGCATTCACAACATTTTTGACTTGTTAATCAGAAAAAATGAAGAGGCCAATCAAAAGTCAAAAATGAAAACTTTCCGTGAGCTTCCTCTGTGGTAGTTAAGTTTCGTACTGACAAGTTCGTACAAACAAAAAGTTCAATCTACTCATCAGGTAAATACGACCAAATTACAAAAATACCATTCTAACTTCATACATTACGTATGAGGCAAGAACGCATTGACTTAGCGAATTATAAAATTCACCAAATGAAAAAAACTCAAGGAAAACACTCATTTCTGTGTGTTTTATGCCCACACAAATAATAGAAAGCGAAAGTTTGTCTGTATTAAATCAATAAGATTCTTTCGGATTTTTAGAAACAAAATATATTAAAAATAACGGTATTCAGAATATTTGTGTGGGCATAAGGAGAAGACTTAAGTACATAATCATTCTATGTGCTAAAAACTTTTATTTTAGGTAGTAGCTAAGAAAAATCATTTGAACCATGGAAAATTGTTAAATGGGTTTGTTTAAACGGATTAAATAACTTCTGCAATTTATGTAGCAACATAAGCTTTGAAAAATGTATATTTACTGGTTCAACTGCATTAACTCAATTAAGATTTAAAAAAAATCTCAACAACTAAAGTTGGATTACCATATAACTTAATAATAGATGAAACTTAATATTTGAAAGTTAAACCCTCATATGTACAGCACTTAATGTTAGAAATCTACCATAGTATTCTAAAAACTACTTACATAACAGCACACAACATATATATATATATTGGTATATCATGATCTTACCTAGAAAGAAATAACAGAAAACAAAATATATTATAACCATGGTACTCGTAAATCGTTTGACATTATAACAACAAAAATATTATACATAACATTACAAGTTTGGAAAAAGCACAAAGCATTATATTTCATAATACGATTATCACGACACAAAATGAATTGGGTCGTTGTTCTCTGTATAAACAATAAACTTACACTAGAATATGTCAAATCTGTGGATCGATATTTGGCACAGACACCAAAAAGGGAAAATTTCAAACAATCCCGCATTTTTAAATTAATTTCAAAATAAAACTATGAATTTTTTTTCCCCCGTCCCTCCACTCTATAAGTATATGTACTTGACCCAATTCCAATCTACATAAATACTGGTATCACTCTTATTAAATTAAAAATACATTAAATAATTGTAAATATTTTACAAATGTGGAAAAATCAAATTCCAGCATCTTAACTATTCTATGCAGCAAAACCGTCAAAATAAATAAGATTTACGTGTACTTGGAAAAAATAGCAGCATTCACAATAACAACAACAAAATAAAAAATCTAAGTTTTGTTATTTAAATTATTTTGGAATATTTCCAGGAGTTTGGCACAAAACTATAAAATAATGAATTTCTAGTATTAAATGTCGTTATATTTGTTGTGTTGTTTCCCAGTTTTGACATTAACATATAAACAATTGGAAAACTAGTATAGAAAACAAAAAAATTCTAAAATTCCGGATACATGAGAGAGAGACAGAGAGAGAGAGAGTAAAAAGCAAGCAAAAAAGTTTTGGTTTTGTGTATGTACTCCACAATAAACCACCCTGCCATCAAAACTACTTAATCAATTTTACTTTGTGTGGCAGCAACAAAACCAACAACAATAAGGAATTAGATTTTGTGTTCTGTAATTTATGTCATAGAAGAAAGGAAGTACGCTGCTACAAACAAAATATACCCAACATGTATTCCATTCGAAAACAATACAAAATGTTGTACCGCTAGTTTATCAGCCCACTTGGTACATATGTGTCGTCCCCATACTATAAAGTATACGTAATCAAATACATAACAATAGGAGAAGTAGAGGATATTGAAGAATGAATTGAAAATTGAATTTTTATTTTTTTTTCGTTAAACATATTTTTGTAACAGAATTTTAATAAAGTTGCAAGAAGAAAAAAAAGTATCTGGGTGTGACAAATGCTTAAGGCTAATTTGATTTCGATGGTTGCGGTTCCCGTTTTGCCTGTGCGCACGCTATGATTGTTGTTGTTATTGTTTTTATTCGACTGCGATTTATACAAAATAAAAAATTGAAAAATTGAAAAGAAATGATATATATGTAAGAATGGAAGAATGTTGATGGAAAATCAATGAAATTTAATTTTGAAATTTTTTTCCTTTTGTTTTTGAGAATGCACCACAATAAAGTTACATAGCCATAGACAAGCGTCAAGTGACGTTAAAACGATTTATTTTTCGCAGTAATTTTAGTTATGGCATAATGTTCTGGTTTAATAATATTGATATTTGTACTTCAAATAAATATTTAACTTTTCTGATATTTGTACTTCAAATAAATATTTAACTTTTCAAACCGCAACTTCAATACAGACAATACAAATAATATATGTACAAGCCACCTGACAAGGTTCTTAACATAATATTATAGGATAAGTAAGATTTTAGATAAGCCAAAAAATTAACCTAACGCGTTCCAGGATAAACCTAATCAATTTATTTTCATGACCTTGAAATTACATGTCAAGGTCAGGTTAGTTTTTTAATATGATTTTTCAATAATTATTTTTTCTGAAACCATTTATTACCCTCCTTTTACTTTCCAATGTTGATTCGTTTGAGAAAAATAAAGTTAAACTTGATAGGATAATTTAAGATCATCCAAAACAGTTTAGTTAGAAAAATGTTTGCTAGTGGTAATCGTTAAGAATAGCATCAAGAATAGTTCAAGAATAGCACCCATGGTTCCAGATATTTAGCACAAAACAACACAATTTCCAACTACAAGTCCATTTACCTCTTATGTTCCTAGAAAGTTGATTCAGTTTCTTCAACTAATCATACTTCAAAATTAATTATTTGTCTGAAAACAACCTTAACATAATATCTGTAATAAATTCACATTAAAGATTAACTGTTTCCAAGTCTAAAATTAACATTTAGCAGCTTTCATCTGGGGAGTTCACCCCAGCTGCATTGATTCTATGAACTCAATGATAACGAAAAATTGTTGTAAAAATTCCCAAAGTAAGACGCTACTAATTTTATATTCAAAATTGTTTAACCAATTCCAGAATCTTTAAACTTGTTGATTACATTGAAAATCAGTAGCCGCTGAATATTAAAAATTATGGTGAAAAATATAAAAGATAAATCACATTTTGTAGGAAAGTCATGTTTTAATTTTATGATTTTTATGTTTTGATGTGATATTATTTTGTATTTGTTGTTGTTGTTTTTCAAGGTAAATATTGTTATATAAATAGAGGGGAATTATAAAATAATTATGAAAATGGCACCATCTTTAATTTCGTCTTTTTAAAAATGGCTGCAGAAACGTTCTTTTTGAATTTTCTTTTTCCCTGTTCAGTTCTATTAGACATACTAATAGATTGACGCAAAAGCCCGTTCGCGGGCATAAAAATTAAATTTTAATGATCTGATTTTTTCAATTTTCTCAAAACGGTTTGTTTACGGCCAACCAAATTGGATTAAAAACTATTAGTAAAATAAAATTATATTTTGGTACAAGTCAAGCATTTTGTTAGGTTCAACCCAACTGATATCTTATACCTCTACAAATATTTTTAGAACTTCTTTAAAAAACAGTTATAATTTTGTAGAATTTGTTCGTGCGATTTCCTACGATGTGATAAACAGGATGAAGGAGGAGCGCTAGTTGCTTCTTGCAAGGGTTGGGAAGTAACCTGATTAACAGGTTTGGAAAACTTAACGTTATCGATGATGTATGGGTCAAAATTAGCCTTGATAATGGATATATTTGACTTTTTGTGTTGTTTATTGTTGCACAAGGATTTTCTTTAGGGATTATAAATTATTCTTGGACCATTTTGACGGTGTGATTTCAATCTTTCGTCTCATTTCAACCAATCTTCAAAATACTGGCTATACACTTACTAATATTGATAGTTATCATCCACCAATTACCATTTCTATTAAGTTAGGTGTTCTCAGAAAGCAGAATTCATGAACATTTCTGCAATTAAATTACTCAAGGATGGCAGAGGATCTACCTAGTGTAGACTGGCAGTCTTTATGTCATAATTTGTCTGTTGATAGTAAAAGCTCCTAGGCGTTTTAAATTATATGAATATAATCTTAGTTATTTAAACTTTTCCAGTTACATTAAAAAAAATAAATCGGTAACCTCGAATTGTTGGAAGTTGTACGTCGCGCCTACTGAAAACTATATAAAAAACAATCCAAAATGTTTTTAGAATTTACAAGGATCGTTTCGAACGAAATCTGAGTATTACCGTAATATGTTTTTGAAAGATTTATAATCAATCGACCACAATAAGCCATCAATCAATACCAACATTTTTGGCCAATTGGTTTCAATGTTACTTGAGTAATAGAATTCTTGGGACTTTATCTGACTGGTTTGGACTTCCTTCCGGAGTTCACTGGTTATTAAGTAAAGGCACTTGTTTTATGCAGATGATCTAAAGATTTTCAGAGTCATCTACAAGTGCAGTAATCTTTAAATCGTTACATACAACATAGTATCCTGGTCTTCAATTATTTTGCTGAGAGTTTAGGTTAGTTTACAGATTTTTTAATTTACACCCGAATCTCAAACAGTAGAATTTTTTTGGATTTTAATTACAAAAATTTATAAAAATGCTTTATAAGCTAAATTTTTAAAATTTACTCCAATTGCTTGTCAGACATTTCAAAATAATTCAAATGAGACCGAAAACTTGATTTGTATACTTAAAATCCGACAAGATTTTTCCAGAGTTTAAAATGGGATTACATTTTGCTCTTCGCTCTTCATTTTTGTTCAAGAGCGATAATAAAAACTATTAAAAAGCTCTTTATAAAGAGCGATATTGTAAAAAAAAACTATATCGCTCTAAAGAACTGGAGCATTATTTTTATTATAAGGCTCTTGCTCTTCCACTATAGCGTTTGTTTTATCATATTTTCGCTCTTTGTTATTGCGCTATATTGAGAAAATGAACACGCTCTGCTCTGATGAATAAAAACGTTATTATTATATTGCTGTTACTCTTGTTATTACGGCGAACGATTACATTAAAAACCTTCTAAATTTCTTTAGAAAGCCAGATTGCTTTATTAGCGAACAGATGCACGGGCATTGGAAATGGGATTCTAAAATGATTTTTGGGTCAAGTTCTGGAATATGGTCAACTAGAATGGAACTTGGCTATTCCTTACCAGATTTTAGTGAAATTTGACACGGGCGATGTAAATGGGATTCTAAATTGATTTTTAGGTGAAGTTTTGAGATATGGCCAATTAGGATAGAACTTGGCTATTTCTTAACCGATTGTGATGCATTTCGACATGTGCGTTGGAAATAGGATTCTAAAATGATTTTTTGATGCAGTTCTGGAATATGACTAATTATGATGGAACTTGGCTATTCCTCAACCAATTGTGATGTAATTGGATATGTGCGTTGGAAATAGGATTCTAAAATGATTTTTAGATGAAGTTCTGGAATATGGCCAATTTGAATAGAACTTGGCTATTCCTTAACTGATTTTATTGAAATTTGGCAAGCGGCATGGAAATGGGATTCTAAAATTATTTTTAGGTGAAGTTCTGGAATATGGCCAACTAGGATGGAACTTGGCTATTCCTTAACCGATTTTAGTGAAATTTGATTCGTGCGATGGAGAAATGATTCTAAATTAATTTTTAGGTGTAGTTCTGGAATATGGCCAATTAGGTTGGAACTTGGCCATTCCTTAAACGATTTTAGTGAAATTTAAAATGCGCAATGGACGTGGGATTCTAAAATGATTTTTGGATGAAGTTCTGGAATATGGCCATTTATAGTGGAACTTGGCTATTTCTTAACCGATTTGAGTGAAATTTGCCATGTGCTTGGAAATGGGATTCTAAAATGATTTTTAGATGAAGTTCTGGAATATGGCCATTTATAGTGGAACTTGGCTATTTCTTAACCGATTTGAGTGAAATTTGCCATGTGCTTGGAAATGGGATTCTACAATGATTTTTAGATGAAGTTCTGGAATATGGCCAATGCGCCAATAGGGATGGAACTTGGCTATTCCTTAACTGATTTTATTGAAATTTGGCATGTGCGTTGGAAATGGGATTCTAAAATGATTTATGGATAAAATTCTGGAATATGGCCAGCTAGGATTCAACTTGGCTATTCCTTAACCGTTTTGGATGAAACTTGACATGTGCGTTGGAAATGGGATTCTAAAATGATTTTTGGATAAAGTTCTGAAATATGACCAATTGGGATGGAACTTGGCTATTCCTTAATCGATTTTAGTGAAATTAGAAACGCGCGATGAAAGGGGTGAAGGTCCTTATTACAATGATTTTTAGGTGAAGTTCTGGAATATGGCCAACTAGGATGGAACGTGGCTATTCCTTAGCCGATTTTAGTAAAGTTTGACTAACACGATGGAAATCGGATTCTAAATAGATTATTAGGTGTAGTTCTGGAATATGGCCAATTAGGATGGAACTTGGCCATTCCTTAACCGATTTTAGTGAAATTTAAAATGCGCAATGGACGTGGAATTCTAAAATAATTGTTGTATGAAGTTCTGGAATATGGCCAATTATGGTGGAACTTGGCTATTTCTTAACCAATTTGAGTGAAATTTGATATGTGCGTTGAAAATGGGATTCTAAAATGATTTTTAGGGATGAAACTTAGCTGTTCCTAAACCGATTGTGATGCAATTCAATATATGCGTTGGAAGTGGGATTCTAAAATAGGTTTTAGATAAAGTTCTGGAATATGGCTAAATAGGATGGAAATTACAGATTATTTCTCCACCGATTTTCGATCTGCCTCACAGCAGATAAACCTCGACAGCTGCATGAATACTTGACTATAATTCCTTAACCGATTGCAATGCAATTCAATATTTGTTTTGTAAGTGGGATTCTAAATAGTTTTAGATAAAGTTTTGAAATATGGCCAACAGCAGATAAACCTCGGCAGCTGCATAGATTACAAAAACTACCAGAGGCAATAGCTTTTTAGGTTACTCATATTGATATATTTATTATACATCTGCCTGGAAATTTAGTCGCAATCAAAGGAAAATAATAAAAATGGGTGACAGCACGCTAATGTTAGTGTGGGATCCCGAAATTAGGAAAATCCATCCTAATTGGCCTTATAGGCCATATTACAGAACTTCGTATAAAAATGAACCAACTTTTTTTAAAAATCATTTTAGAATCCCATTTCCAACGCACATGTGACATTTCTCTAAAATCGGTTAAGGAATAGCCAAGTTCCATCACAATTGGATTGTGGATGGCCGAAACGTGTACTTATCAAGGTATTCAACTTCAATCAAAATAGAAGAAATTTTCGGGGAGGTCGGCGGCTCCCTTAACGAGTGCCTTAAGCACAAACATATCAACACCTAATAGTATTGATTTAAGAAACAATTTTATATATTTTCAAAATGTTCGCGGTATTGCCTCTAAATCCGCTGAGTTCTATCGCTTTGTCGTCGCTTCTATGTATCCCGTTTACGTGATTGTAGAGACCAATTTAAATCCGAATATATATAGTTCTGAGTATTTTCCGACAGATTAAATTGTATACAGGGTGTAACCGCTCGGCACTATCTAGTGTCAAATCAAGTGGAGGAGGTGTATTGATGGCAGTTCATTCATCTATTGTGATCCAACAATTGAACTTTTATGCATCAAGTTAAATATATTTAAGAAAAATATTTTCATTTTTGGCATTTACATTCCACCGAGGTCTTCAGCTGAAGTTTATACGACATATACAAACTGTTTTTATTATATAATTTATAAACTCAACTTAGTTGACAACGTGCTGATTGTTGGCGATTTCAACTTGCCAAAGGTAAACTGCGTCATTCCGTACAATGTTAAGTCGGAGGCTGAATCAATATGTATTGATTCCGTTTTGTCATTTGGTCTCGTTCAGATAAATAACGTTTCTAACTATAATGGTAAATTTCTGGACTTGTTTTTTGCTAACTCTGCTAATCTATTTGTAATAAAGTTGGCACCAGTTCCGTATATCATCAACGATGTCAACCATAAATCTATGGAAATCAATTTAAACGTATCAGAGTTTTTGGTGTCTAATTTTAATACTAATAATTGTAATTCTATTAAATTTTATGATCTTAGGCGTGCTGATAATGATGGTCTGATTTCTTATTTCAAATCAGGAGAGTGGGATTCGTGTTTTTCGTTGGTAGATATTGACCGCGATGTGCAAATTTGCTATGACATTTTATTCATTGGCTTCGACAGGTTTGTACCGGTTTCTAATGAAAAAGTTAATCGTAATAATCCTCCGTGGTTTAACAATGATCTAATAAACCTACCGTAATCGTAAGAAAAAATTATATCGAAGATGGAAGTTATTTTATATTGCTTATAAAAATTTTATTATTAAGGCTCAAAATAATATGACTTCAAATCCAAAATCATTTTGAAATTTCGTTGACTCCAAAAATAAAACTTTTGGATTTCCATCAACTATGAGGTTCAATAATGTTACTAGTAATAATTCTGGGGATATTTCTGACTTATTTGCTTCATTTTTGCAAAATATATATAGTCGGACTGATATTGATAATGACAAATATGTTAGTGCAGAAGGTAGTGGTACCAACTTTTATTTGTACACACCTCACATATCTCCAGAGGATATCGTTAAATCCCTCCATTTGTTTAAGGATGGTTGTGGCCCAGATGGTATTCCTTCATACTTTCTTAAAAATTTTAGTAATGATTCACTTTTAAAAGGTGTTTTTCCGGTTGCCTGGAAATCGTCTCATATTGTACCAATATTTAAATCTGGTAATAGGAGTGATGTTCCTAACTACAAGTGTATTTCGTTATTGTCAGCCATTCCTAAATTGTTTGAGTCAATTGTGTGCGATTATATATTTTTTGGACTAAAGTCGTTTATTGTAGATGAGCAACATGGTTTTTTCCGTGGGCGTTCTACTGTGTCAAATTTAGTGGAGTTTACAAAACATGCCACGGAGGTGATTTAGAGTAATGCTCAACTGGATATCATTTACACCGACTTCAGTAAGGCGTTTGACTCAATCAATCACTTTATTGTTTTGCAAAAATTAAAATCCTTTTTGAGCCTAAAATGGCTTGAGTCGTACCTCACTGGGCGGGTAAAGTCTGTAGCAATTATCAACAGTTCTTTTAAACCAATTTATGTTTATTCTGGAGTACCTCAGGGCTCACATCTTGGTCCACTTATTTTCATATTATTTGTAAATTATATCACAAAAACCATAAAATTTTCCCGATGTCTAATATATGCTGATGACCTAAAAATATTTTCTCCTATTCGTAGTCTATCTGATGCAGTTAAATTACAAATGGATATAGACGGGGTAAGCTCTTGGTGTAAGAATAATTTATTACATTTGAATGTAGCTATGGATCTTGGAATTATATTCACTTCTACATTATCATTTAATCGTCATTTTGACATGATGTGTGCCAAAGACAATTCTATGTTGGAATTTTTAAAACGTAGTATGAAAGAGTTTAATAATCCTAGAGTTATTGTTTGAATGTATCAATCTCTTGTACGCTCACAGCTCGAATATGCATCATGCGTATGGTCTCCACGTTATAATGATCACATAAGCAGAATTGAATCAATACAAAAATCTTTTCTCATTTTTTATGCATATAAAACTGGGAAGTTTGACCATCGATTACCTCGGTGGGAAAATGTTAGGAATCTACCTTCATATATAGATAGATGTAAATCTTTGAAAATTGAGCCACTTGAAACTGGTCGTCAGCATGCTGGAGCGATTTTTATTTCCGATTTACTTAACTGTAATATTTTGAGTGCGTACTTGTTAATTAACCTAAAATTGAATGCTCCTATTAAAAACCTACGTACTCGCACACTCTTGAAAATTGATTTTCACCGAACGAATTATGGAAACGACGAGCCTTTGAATTCTATGTCGAAACTTTATAATGAATTTTGCATATTTTGCGACTTTAATATGACGAAAGTGGAAATCAGACAATCATTGAAAAAAAAACTACCAAAGTTTTGGTTGTACAAAGTTTTGGTTGTACTTTACCTATAGCAGTGACGGTGTGGCTTAGGGTAATTTTCACGTTGGAATACAGTTGATTTTATGTACATTATGTAGTTAAAAGGTAGAAGACATTTTCTTTTAGTTTAGTTATGATTTGTGATGCATAGCTTTGGAAAAAAAAATGATCTCAACCACTCGATTAAGGAGTTTAGCAAGCTTATCGAGCAGTGTAGAGCGAGTGAAGACCGATGGAAGCCCAATCTACCAATAAGCGATACTAACCCCTTCAAGACAAGTATTCGTCGCCCCGCGTTTAATATCTATAAAATTCTACTTCAATTAGTGTCGTGAGGCTACAGATATTAATCGATATCCGTATAAAATGGTGCTGAATAAATCCATAATTACGTGAGAACATATACCATGCTCCTGTAAATACGAGTAACTTTTATTATTGAAAGACTCACTAATTATAAATAATATTTTATGTACAAATTTAATTAACCGACTGCATATAAATAATTTTCCAATTATTAAAAACGATAATCAAGTCAAAATCTATCCATCGAAAAGAGGTAAACAAAAATTAATTACAAATTCAACTGGAAATTTATTGATAATAAAATATTGTATGAATTTTAATTTTACATAATTTTTAATTATGTTAAAATTAAATGAAGGTACATTAAAATTATCGACCGTAAAAATTGATTTAGGTATACCAACACAAACAGACACACACATACAAACATTATAAAGAACGTCTAGTCATTTGTGTTTTTAATCCACTCAAAAAACTTTTTATCTGTTTTTTGTTTTTTGTTATTTTGATCGAATCGAGCTTTCAACTAAAATCCTCTAAACCACGATCCTCTATATAATGTACACAAAACAATGTTTGAAATCAAACAAACTGTAAACTGATAACGTAACTCAAACTTTATATTCTTCATCATTCACTGACAACATTTTTTTTTTTACGTTTCGTTACGTTTCACGTTTTGTTTTAAGCTAATCTAGATAAAAGCTTCATCGTTTCATAACTTTTTTTGTTTGAAATTTTATTTTTTCCTTCAATCATTTGTGATTTGCTCGTAATATAATAAATTTATTCTTTAAACTTCACATTACTGATAAATATTAACTGCTTTATGCAGATGCGAGCTTTTTATTTTATTTAAAATCATCAAGATTTATGTAAATGCCTTACAGTTTTGATATATAATTTAAATTTTTAATTTATGTATGTATGCATAAAAAATAAACAAATTGAAAATCTAATTGATTATTTCTAATTAATATTTATCAAGAATTTTTTTTTATTTTTGTTCTGTTTTCCAAATTCATATAAATTTTGTACACGTCAACCCCACACCGCCCTTGTAATTTATGTACGAGTATGTAATATTTGTATGTACATATGTATATATCGCTAGGTTTATCTCGGTAATGTTATTTTAAAAATCATATTTTTGGGAAACATTTTTCAATCATGTATTAACATTTTTCAGTTTGCATCAATGGATAATTTTGATGAATACGTAATGTATAAATGTATTCATGTTAGAGCTTTTTTACGACCTAGGATTCAAAATTTACAATATTTTCAAAAATAAACAAAATATTATAAATTGAATAAAAGCAAATATGTACACATATAGTATATACCCAGATATGATTGGATATGTAAACTCGAATTTATTGGAAAAAGCTCTAAATTCATTAATCTGATTCATAATTGGAATATCGTGAAAAATAAAAAATCGCGAATATAAATTTGTTGCGAGTTATGTTGTAGGTCAACTTGAGGTTATAAACTTCACTGGAAAAATGTTTAGACTTTTCCAAAACGATTTATTTCAGTTGAATAATTTGGAAATGATTCCATAGAAATTGTGGGTAAATTCTAGTAAATGGATCAAAGCAAACGAATATTTTTTGGAATTTTTCAATTAAAATAAATCGCTGAAGCTTAAGGCTTCATTTTTACTTTTATTAAATATTTTTCATTGTGGTTTTGATTTGGTCACGATGGTACGTAAACCTTAAACTAAATGATATAAGAATTTATCAGGTAGCTTCGAAGAATTCTCAATGATTTCGAAAAATCACGTTCGTGGAACTCTAGAATAAACTTGAATATTCTCGTAATCTAGGGATTCTAGGAAAATCTCGAACCTTGACGGTGCTGCGCTTATTTATTTTATTTTACAAGTTTCTTTAAACCGTGTTTGAAAACCCCGAATAATCTTTGTTCCTCAGTGTCGAAATGATTAATAATATTATAACCGGTTTTGATTTGTAAATGTGTTTCATTTTATTTTGTTGGGCGTACTTACATTGAGAACAATAGCAGCTTAAGTGTAGCAATCCTTCGACAGGGTTCTAATTAAATCCAAAGTGAATAATTAAATGAATAAAAATGGCCAGTCTCTTAAGTTTCATTTTGAAGGTTTACGTCCACTGTGGTAGGTCGCGAGTCTTCGACAAAACTACTGTTCAGACGAATTCTTCTTCTAAAAATACGCCTCCACATCAATATTAAATATGAAATGCTTATTCTCCTAGCTTGTTAGGGGCAGTGTAAATTTGTGTAAAAATTCATAAATAAATCAAACTCTTAGTAAAGACAGAATATTTGATGGAAGCTGAGGTAAAGGGTCTCTTTTAAATGTATCGTGAATTTAATGTTCAGTCAAAATTTTAGAGAGTAAGGCTAAAATTAATTTGCAGGACGCCCTTACAGAATATTTTAAAATAAATGAAATTGAAGAAATATCCAAGCTTTTAGTACCTGAATTACCCAATGAAAGATTTATATGTAAGAATATTACTATTGCTAAAATTATCCAGCCAATACTTTACAAAAACTAAAATTAAGAACTTTCAGAATCAAAAATCTAGAATATTGCAAAAACAATTTGTAATTACAAAAACCTTAAAGTTTTCCTAAATGATTTAAGAATTTCAAAATTGTTGAATTTTAAAGCGTCGAATAATTAAAATTTTTTTTTTTAAATTTAGCTGCCAAACTAAGTCTGCCAGTATTATTCCACTCACTTTCATTCGATTTAACCATAATCTTGTTAATTCTTTCAACAAGCCGCATTTATTGTCAAACTTTCAATTAAAACTCTGGTGCCATTTGTTTTAAGATGTAGGATTGCCAGATGCCATTTTGGCCTTATTGCCAATTTTTTTTTAATATTTTATGGGTATGTTTAAATCTTTTATTGGGTCTAATTTAAAAAATGGGACTGCCCAATTTCTAATTTTTGCTTTATTGGGGCTAAGTTTACATAGTATTACCAAAATCCTTCAATATTTTATCGTATTACCTCCGTAAGACGTGAGGTTTACTAACAAAAGGTAAATAAATTTAGAACTAATCGAAACCTATCCAAACCTATCGCTACTTAAGCAAATTACTCAAGTCACATAATTTACAATATTCACATAATTTAAATTCGGCAATTGAGGTCTTTGTTTATAGCCCCATCCCATTCTTATTTTTAGTAGTAATTAGTCCGCAATGAAGACAAAAAGTTTCAAGCCGAAAGACTAAAAACTGAAAAATTGAAAGCTCCAGATGGCCCTTTACATCTGAATTTTGCCAACTACTGTAAATAACTCTTATTCCCTTGCTTATACTTCTTTCGCTTTTTTTAAGTTTATTACAAGCATTACGCAAAATTAAAAGTTAACGGTTTGCTGTTGCAAGGTCACTTATAGCCAGCTAAAATTCGAGGGAAGTTATATGCAATATGCAATATACGCAGAACGCTGAACATAAAATTTTGTTGTTGCCAATAGAGGGCATCCGTGACTAAGCTATGCCTAAAACATCAAATATACAGGTAGATTAATTATAAAGTCGTGTATAGTCCCACAGATAAGCAAAACCTATTGCCACAACAAATGATGATCAAAACGTATTAATGCTATATCATCAGTTAACATAAATTTTGTAAGGCTTTAGGGAACGCCTCCCTGTTCAGTTAAATAAGAACAGCTGGCTATTACAGAGCGTTGAAATCAAACAATTAGTTTGATGCCTACGATGATGTATCTGTGGCAATTCAACATAATCACCTATCTGGTTTTAACTCCCTTTTAGAAGACCAAAATCAAACTTTGAATTCGTGTGAGAAAAAAGTGAGGGCATAATTAAGTTTTCTCAGGTAAGTTGCTTTGTCCTGTGGCGTACTGCAGCTATCGGGGGGGGGGGGGGGGGGTACAGGTGGTGGATAGTGGACGACCTATCGATAGGTAGGTTAGCGGTGAATTAAATAAGCCGCCCCCAACCGCAGTCCAGCTGGTGGGAGAGTCTCAGGGAACTGGCTGGGGAGTGGTTAACCTCAGTTCATTAAATTCTGAGTGCCTATGATGCCCAGCATGGAAAGGCGAACAGATGGAGCCAGAAAACCATCGACCAATAACCACGGCGGACTGGGCGTCACGTCCTTTCTGCACCTCCGGAGCCTCCGCGGGTGATGAGTGGGGGACCCTATAAACGTGTGACCCGGTGAATGGAATGGATCCCATTGGATTGGGCTCTCCATGTGATTAGGTTAATGGGGGAGAAAATGGGCAGAGGGAAGGGGGTGCAGGGAGGCAGGGGTACTAGCGAGCCGAATGGGCTGGATTAAGGTGTTAAGCGACCCGTGCTGATGGTCAACTAGGCTGGGGGCCCATTTAACAAAGCCCAGTCGCTAACGGAGCCCTCTGGATGCCTGGCGACCTCCAGTTGTAATTAGCCTTACCTGCGTATACGGATCTCTGCGCAGGCGGACCTTTATTTCTCCGATACTCGTGGGAATCCAATGGAAAGATTAAACACAAAAACAAAGGGCACCGGCTCTCCTCAAAAGCCGGTATCAGCGGAGGGAGGTACCTCGAACCAGACGGGTGGGGCCTATAAGGTTGCAAAAGTGGTTGACTCTAGGCCACAAGTCCCGGGAGTTAGCGGTACCAACGCAGCACAGGGGAGTGGGACGAGAGACATTCCTCCGGCGAAAAGGCGATACAGGAATCGCCGCTCGGCGTTCCGAATTCTCGAGAAGTGGGATGCGACCCACGAGGGGCAGCTTACGGAAGAGCAAAGAACATCAGTAGCTTGGGCAAGGAGCACTGTGGGCTGCGGAGGCTCGGAAAGGGACCATATGTCGAAAAGACAGCGGTTCCAGGACGAGGTGGAAGTAGTCAACAGCAAGCGGGCCAAGTTGGTGACTGAAAAGAAGCCGAGCTCTAACTCAGGGACAAAGCTGTTCAGCGAGGTCCTGAGGGAGCAGGTGTTGATGCTAGCCGTCATTGACAAAAGTCAAGAAGATGGGAGCATCACGGCGGAAAAATGGAGGTTGGTGTATAATGCACTCAACCTCGTCTTTTTAAAGGTCCTGGGTGAAAATCCGGGACCACCCCTATCCTGCAGAGATGCGGGATGGTATCAAGGGCGTGTGAAGATGACTGCATGCTCGAACTCTAGATCTGTGGATCTGTACAAAAAGGCTATAGCCAAAATAGGGGAGGTGTGGCCAGGCGCAAAGCTTGCGGCAGTTAGCCGGGAGGAAATTCCCAGCAGGCCGAGGGCACGTGTCTGGCTGCCATCAGAACCGGCTTGCCCGGACGGGGCTTTGAAAATCATTCAGCCCAGTAACCCGAATCTTCCGACCGGAAATTGGAAGATCGTCAAGCAGGAGGAGGCCATGGGGGGCTCAAAATTATCAATCATGGTGATAAATAAGGAGTCCCTTGCCCTCCTTCACAAAACGAAGGGAGTAATTGACTTCGGTTTCGGTTCAATTACTCTCAACGTTTATAAGAAGGATGGGGCGGAAGCGCGTACGGGAGGCCAACCGGAGGATGGTGGCAACGCGCCCAGGCCTGAAGGGGGTACCAGCAGCATGGGGGAAGAAGCTGAGGGTAGGGGGGAGAGTGAATCCGGCGACCTCGGTAGGGCAAGGACCCTCTCGGATGATGAGGAGGGGCACATAAGCAAAGGAGCTGGTGTACCGATGGAGGACGATGTCGGCAGCCCGGCCAGACAGGGAGGCACTGACGAGTCCTCTACAGAGGGTATGAGGGGTGGCGAGACAGGCGTATCCGGCGCATCCCAAAATACCGGGAATTAATATTCCTGCGGTAGCAGGAATTTATCATAGAGGTAGGTGGTGGAATGGTTATGATTAAGATAACTCAAATTAACCTTAACCATTCTAAGGCTGCTTCGGCAGCTCTACTCCTCAGGCTGACTAGTTCGGGTGAGGATGTGATACTAATCCAAGAACCTTGGATTAACAATAACAGGATCTGTGGCCTCAGAACCAAAGGGTACAAAATTATATCCTCTAGTAAGTCTGGGAAGATCAGATCTTGTATTCTTGGGAAAAATAATATTAATCTTTTCCTTCTCTCTCAATACAGCAATGGTGATACTACTGCAGTTAGCCTGGGAGTAGGCACTTGTAGATTCTGACTAGTTTCAGCCTACATGGACCGGGAGAAGGAGGTTCCTCCGGATAACCTGGAGGAACTGATCCGTAAAGCGGAACAATCAAAGGTAGGTGTGGTACTGGGAGTTGATGCTAATGCGCATCACACTATCTGGGGAAGCAGGGACATTAATGAAAGAGGTGAGTCGCTTTTTGATTATTTGATGAGTACTAACCTTTCAGTGTGTAATATTGGGCGGGAACCCACATTCATTACTAGTAACAGGCAGGAGGTTCTAGACGTGACCCTTGCCTCAAATAATATTCTTCATATGGTTAAAAATTGGAGGATGGATAAGGAACACTCCTTTTCTGATCATCGATATTTAACCTATAGCCTCGATATTCACCCTGCTACCCGGGAAGCCTTCAGGAACCCTAGAAGGACCAACTGGAGCAAATATGGGGAATTATTGGAGGAAATGTTACCGACGAGGGCTATGGAGCCCCCGACGATCGTTGGGGAGCTGGCGGACATGGTGGCTAGCGTTACTAGCGCATGCAACAGATCCTTTCGTGCTGCCTGCCCACTGGCTAAGCCTAAGGGTAGGCAAAAACCGGTATGGTGGTCCAGGGAACTGGAAACCAATCGGAAGGCTTGTAGGACAGCCTTTAAAAGAGCCAAAAATACAATAGAGGCTCAGGATTGGGACTCCTATAAGGAGAAACTCGGAATTTATAAGAAAGAACTAAGAAAGGAATAAAGGAGGTCTTGGAGAATCTTCTGTGATAAAATGGAAGGGGTATTCGAAACCTCCCGTCTTAGAAAGATTCTTTCCAAAAGTACCTCTAGTCCCAGTTTTTTGATAAAACCGGACGGATCTTGGACAGCTTCTAGTGGAGAGTCTCTGGAGCTTCTCCTCGAGACACACTTCCCAGGGAGCTTTGAAGACCTGTTGGTGCGTAGCAATCATCTCCTTCCCTTCAAGGGAATCCTGGAGGGATAGACCGTCATCGGAAACTGAAGCGTTGCAATTCTTCACAGATGGCTCCAAGCTAGACGGCAAAGTAGGAGCTGGAGTATTCTGTGACAAATTAAATGTAAATATTTCTATTCGTCTCCCTGATTACTGCAGCGTGTACCAAGCTGAAGTCGTAGCGATTGAGGAGGTCATGACGTGGTTGAAGCATAATGTGTTATCCTCAGACGATATCACAATCTATGTGGACAGTCAAGCGGCGATCCGGTCGTTAGAATAGGTGTCTTTGGCGTCACGGGTGGCGTTGAGTTGTCACTCATCTCTAAATGAGATGTGTGAGCATTTCAATATCCAGGTAGTCTGGGTCCCAGGTCACTCGGGCGTCATGGGGAACTGCAGGTCAGATGAACTTGCTAGGCATGGTACGACTCTTCAGCTGCAACCGGAAAGGGCAAGTCTGGGGAGGCCTATTACAGCGCTGAGACAAGCACTTGGAAAGCAGGCGCTATCATCAGTGGGGGAAAGGTGGTCTAACACCCTCACCTGTAGAGTTGCAAGACAAGTTTGGCCAAAGCTGGACTTGGGGCGCACTAGGGCATTAATATCCTTACGCAGACGTGAATTAAGAACGGTCGTGGGAATTCTCACGGGACACTGCCTTTTTGGAGAACATGCAAGAAGGCTGGGTCTGGAGGCTAATGACTTCTGCAGAAGCTGCTTGGACGAAGAGGAGGAAGAGACGTTGGTCCACTTCCTTTGCTCGTGTCCAGCATTGGCTCTCAGAAGGCACAAACACTTAGGTAAGTTCAAGATGGACTGCCTCTCGGACCTCGAAAACAGTAAAGTGCGTGACGTCTTACGCTACATAAGTACCTCGAAATGGTTCCAATAGGAGTAAAAGGGGATACATCAAGTAACTAGGGGACACTTGACAATGGACCGTCACCGGTCTAAGTGTGCGTAAGCAGCCACTCCAACCTAACCTAACCTAAGTTGCTTTGTAGAATTTACATTAAAAAATCAGCACCACTGCTATCATTAATAAGATCAGGATCAACCATCCAAATTTATCCATCTGACTGAAATTGTTCGTGTTAAAGGATGGAGAGATGGAAGTTCCTTATAAAGCGGACCGTTATTACAGTAGAGATACATCGCCTTTCGTCAAATGATTTTTTTCGTTGTGAACGTGCCAACGTTCTAGAGAAGATTGAGTACACCAAAATACGACTAAGCAAGCCAATGCCGCCAGTATTACGACATTTTATTTTACAAGTTTAAACTGTTCTCAATTTCAAAAGTGAAAATATTTCATTAATGCTACCATTTGCTGTTACTAGCCCAATATCAAAATGTATTCCGTTACCGCCTTTTTTTTTGCCGCATCAGATCTTAAACGTGCCTTTACCCGGATTTTCTTTCTATTTGTGGTTTTGGCCTAAGGCCATATGGGTTATCCATACAAAATAACGCTTAAGATCATTACTTTTCACAGAAGAATTTTATTGCTAAGTTGACTGTTCTTATTTAAAAGTGTCATTTTGCCTTAATATGGTTTATATGACGTCTTAAGGTCAACCTTTTATGAAGAATAACACCTAGAGAGTGCACTTTGGCCAGAGACCGTTGCGGAATTTTTTTGAGGTACATGACATCTTGTAAAGTAAATGTTTGCACATTTACTAGAATTTAGCTTAAGTTTTCAATATGTGAAATAACAGTTAAGTGTGTGTAGGTAGCCGTTAAGTTTATATTAGAATAGTATGAAGACAAGAACTGATACAGACAGAACCTTTTGGGAGGCCAGTACGGATATTTGAAAGTTTCTGTTCTTAAAGTAGGAATATATGACGTACAACGGAAATTTTAACTTTGTCATTTTGTGGATAAGCCCGTTGATCCAAACTGTCCCAAAAGCTCGGTGTAGACCTAACATATCTAGAGCTGTAGATTTTTTATCGATACGATTTACTCTAATATAATGAACTATTCTCTGCAAGCGATGTACAGCAGAATGCCCAGAACTAAAGCCAAAAGCCTCTTTTATAAGGATTTCATTATCTTCCATAAATGATTATAATCGGATTTCGATAAGTTTCTCAAAAACTTTGCTTATAGAGCTTATAAGACTTTTAGGCCTGTAGTGCTCTGGGTTGTTGGATTCCTTATTGGGTTTAAGAATTTAGGTAACTTCTGATATTTTCCAGTAGTTCGTCCGTAGTCAGGCAAATGTTTCAACAAAATATTAAAAATATCGTTGGTTGAATATTATTTGTCGAAAGCTGATATTGACATCACAACGAACGCTGGACACGTTTATCTGAGTTCAACATAATTTTATCGTGCTTTCACTTTTCTGGATTTGCAGTGGCGATATTGTTCTTCGTTTGGTTTTGACAAATTTAGCAGCATTTTTGAATCTTTTTTGAAGTTCCATAAGCTAAGCCTGCCAGCACTTGTTCAGTAAATTTTAAATCTTATGTTTTATTGTTCTAGTTAGTGTAACAACACTTTTAACAGTTCTGATTTTGCTCCTTAGCCATATGTGCTTGAAAATATTTCTGAGCCTGATTTGAACCAGTATATATTCTTTTAAAATTATTTTGTTAACGCTAGTCAGTGGGGTGGCCAATGGTGGAGTCAATTTCAGGAGAACATATTTAATGGATTAGTGTGACCAAAATAATTTAGGGAACTATCTACGTGCGGTTTGTAATTAGAAGCACAAACGTCTGTTCAGTTAGGCGTTTAATTGCGATTATATAGGTTCTGGTTGATTTAATAAAAAGAAATCGATAATACTCGGAACAGTATTGGGTCTCACATAGGAGCCATTAGCTTCTAGGTTTTGGACAATAACATGCGATAATTCGAACCGAAGTTTCATTTATAAGTTTAACTGATATCGCGAGATTTTCAATAGTTGAAAAATGCTGGTTTGTATTTTACTAGATTTTGACATTTTTTGTTCAAAAACATTTTTTTTTTTTTTTTTTTGTTCTAGATTGAATATTGTGACTTGAAGATTTCCGCCCGGATAGGTCATTCAAAATAAAGCAGTTTCATTAAATAAAATTTGTTGGTGTATACTTCAAGACTTACATATATAAATATGTTTAATATAAACCGAATTAAATTGGAGAAAATGACCCTCGATTTGGCTCCCACAAGGTGTTTTTACCCCTTCAGTTACACCCATTTGATGGTGTTGTTGTGTGATGAGAATGTCACATTTCGTTCCTGCTCGCTTTTTGTTTCCGGTGGAAAAAATGTGGTTAGCCTCATTATTTTTGAATGAACATTCATCACCTCATGGATGTTTGTGCAATAATTGCACTTTCTAATCATATCACAATTTGTCTTATGATGGCCGAAGCAGAGACATCGTCTGCGTTGGGTGATTCGCACTACTGTACGAGCAACTTAATTGATTTGGGCTTAGAAATCTTTGTTTTTAATTGAGATTCACTCATTGTGTTAAATAACTTAACCAGTGGCGTAACTACAAATATCAGGCGTCCGCAAAATTTTTCTTGGGCTCCTAAAAATGGTTCTTGTACCTATGAACAAGTAAAGCTTTGAGTGAAATTGAATGGTCTCAAATAAAACAAATTTCTTGCGATCAACTCAATGCTAAAATCATTTCTAAAATATCAACAAAGCATCACAAATTTCGAATATAATTTGAAAAATGTCGGATTTTCAAAGTAGTAGTAGTCTTTCAAAGTTTTCAAATATCGAATTATCCGTTAGTATGTAAAATCTCCGCCATTAAAATGTAAATAACCTGGACATTCTTGAATAATTTCTCGAGAAATCAACTAAACATCACGATTCAGATTTATATGTGTAAGTCTGCAAGTTCCCACAACATAAAGCTACGCGCAGAACATTGCCATAACAAATTCGAAAATCTACCAAAATCTCCAATAATCCTATAGAAATGTCGGAAAACTTAAAAAATCTAGAATAAACAGCGGAACGATCTCGATTAATCCAGAAAAATTTGAATAATCTCTATATAATGTGATTTTCGGGTGATCTCGAACAATTTCAACAATACCGAAAAATCTGGATATTAATGAGTAATTTTCAAAAGATCGAAATATTTTTCTAAGTAATTTAATGTTAAGTCAATAGTGTCAATGTTAAATTAATTGGAATTTATCCCAAGTTGTAATGTGTTGCTATGCTATTTATTTCTCATTTAGCCGATTGTGCGCTTTTGTGATCTTAACTTGCAAATCAAAGTCAACCTTTTCTAAACAAAACTTGATTTGTGAAAGGTTCAATTTGAAGTACAAAAGAGTTGGAGTGAAAACGTTAATTAGAAACAAATCATCTAGCAAATACTAAAACCTAACTTTGATTTCCAACGAGTTTAGCAAATTTTCTTCTAAATCTAAATATCTGTCAGAACCTTAAGCCATTCTTATTTCTATGGTTTCAGATTACGTGTAATTACTCTAGCATTCACCGTCAGCGACCGAGAAGAAATTGTTGGGCCTGTCTTTAAAAAATATTTAATAGCAACAGGACCGATTTCTTCTTGTTCTAAAAACTAGACCACCTAAAAATGTTCCGTTTGGCAAATTTGAAAGGGTAGTCTATTTTAAGCTTAAGCTTGGTAGCTCAGATTCTAACTTTGAACTAATATTCGAACGCTTGATAAATCTCGCGAGCCCCAATAAGGCTGCGGGTGCTGCGGGTACCTATAGTTACGCTACTGAGCTTAACTTTCATGATAAACAGAATCTTTTATAATTTAATTATTTTGTATAGTCTTACGTTTAACAATTTATTAGGTTATAATTATATTAATAAGCCAAATTTTATATATTCTAGGGGAAACGAGAGTCAAAATGAATCTGTGGAAGTGATAAACCCATTACTGTTGGAGTTTAATAACTTAGTAATCGAGTACGTGTCTACTGATTTTGAGAGACTTTCTCATTCTCTAGCCAGAGGGAATTGGCTAGATCTTTATAACACAGCGTCTGTTAAAGCAGCTTATTTCAACTTTACTTCAAAATTGGCTAAACACATTCAAAATATCGAATTGTTCATAATCTGGGGAACAAACTCGAGTTCAATATTACGAATATTAATTCAACAAGAACGTTAATAATACAAAAGATAAGTGGCGTATAATTATTGAGGCAATTGGAAAAATTAACAGATGCCGAACGAAACATTCAGGATGATCCTCCCAAAGGAGCTTCTCCTATAAGTATTCTCCCAATATAAGTTTATCTGATAGGAATAATCTGTTATTTTGAAATAACCATCAATCGATAAATGGCTTTCTATCACCTATTACAGTCGATAAAATATTTTTTTTTCTTGATTCAATTGAAAACTATCAATACATGCGGGCATGATAGGTTCAGCAATGCTTTGACCAAGAGAATTTCTTTATATGGCTAATCCCTCTTGTTTTATTTGCAACCTTAGGTTTCCTTAGTAATGTCCAATTTTAGTTTAGAAATAACTTGAATATTGAAGATGCCTTGCTTTGTTTTATATATAAAATTTATGATCATTTAAATAAAAACTAGAAAGTCGCCGGACTTTTCATTTATACAATAAAGGCATTTCACACTGTTAATCACTCAATTTTGTTTTACAAACCACTTAGTAAGTATTGGTTTTAGGGTACTCGTTTTAGAGTTAAGATACATATTGTGCTTAGTGATCCTTTGGCCTATTTAAGTTGGTATCCCGCAGGGTCAGTTCTTGGTTCGATTTTTTCCTTAATTCACATAAATTCCATTTTTAATATTGAACTTCATAGTTATCTGGTGACTTTTGCTAACAATACCGCTTATACTTCTTGTTCAAATTACTAGTCCGGTATTTCTGAGAACATAAAATTACTCACAGCTCCGTATTCAATTATCAAGTTAGATAAGAAGACGAGAAGTACAAATTCGTTTGTGGGAGCAACTTGCCGAAAAGAGGATATACGTGTTTTGTCTTTCCTCTTCAAAATTTAATTTAATTTTATTTTTATTTTGTATTTATGTGTTGTTAGTGTGAAATGTTATGTATATACTTTATATACATATGTATATACATTTTAATTCGAATTCAATTCAATTTTATTTAAACTGAAATAATAATTAAAGTGTAATTTTGGAAAATGCAATCCACCGGGATGCATTTATCAGGCAATGTTTTATATTTATAAATAAAGAAAGCAAAGTTCTTGATTTCTTGATTAAGTGCACGATTTTAACTTCTGTGTTATTTACTAAAATCTAATAATTGAATCGGATCGTATTAAAATTGATTTTAACTTAATTTGATATACGTAGTTAATTTCATATCTCATTTTATTTTTACGAATATGTTCTTGTGTTTTATTTTATGTACAATCGACACAAATATATTCCTGAATATTGTTACATAGAACAGGAGTATCGGTATTTATCAGGCAATGTGTTGAATTTATAGTGAAAGAGATCAAATTTCTTGACTTTTTTAATTAATTGCATGATTTTGATTTTAAAGTTTGTGTAATTGTACATAAAATCTAAATACAAATGTCTCATATTTTTGAACAAATTATAATTAAAATTAAAATTGACTCAAATTTATATATGCAGTTAATTTTCATATTTTATTTTATTTTTACTAATAATTAAACATATAGTATTTTGGTATTTTATTTTATGTACAACTGACACAAATATATTGTGGAAGCTTGATACATAACAACACCATCAAAAATGTTTATACATGTCGTCTCGTTCGCTCTTTACACATATCCTATAAAGAAAATGTACTATATATTATTGGTTTTTATCATATAATATTTAAGCAACAATAAAAACAGAGACATTTTTGTTGGTTTTGGTATAATCGGCAAAAATATTTTCCTGTATCTTGATACATAGAACAAGAATGTTTGTATGTTCCCTATAAGAATATTATTTGTATGTAATATAATGAAAATATTTTACGTCTCTTGCTACGCATATGGAAGATTGGTTGAAAATATTTACCTTCTCTATGTGTGTTGGTGGATTAGTTTCTACGATTCCGTTGTTTTTATGTTGCTGTTGTTTTCTCTCTTTGTGTTTTTTGTATTCATGAGACAACTATAGTGTTTTTGATAAAACATGAACTACACAAACACAACGAAAATTTTAATGTATTCGATTCATACTTAATCGAGTAAGTTTGAGTCGAATCGGAAATTGCTAATTGTTTATTTAGGTATGATTAATTTTTTTACAGGGTATTATAAACTGCATTAAATTATATTAATTACATTAAATAAATTTATTTAATATTAAAAGATTATAAATTAACTAAATTACATGAATAAAATACTAATATGGAAATATTAATTTTGAGTAGAATTGAGATTTGGTTTGCAACACATAATGACGTATTTATTTATGCATGCTAAATTTTGATTCAATGAATGTGAACAACGTGGAATTATGTAAATGAAAATGATGCTAAATATATTGAACTTAATTAATTAACTAAATTAGTTAGGCTGCAGTACTTAAATGGTAGACCGACAAAATTTTTAAGCATATAATTTTTCTATTTCCTGTCATTGATTTATTATTTTACTGACTTGTATTTTTAAGTAGTAAATGGTGTGGCGGCGATCTCTTCAATGATGTGAACGATGCTAATTGGATTTTTTTAAGTAGTCTACTGTTTTATAAGTTTTAAATATAATTTTTGAAATATTGATGATCGCTATCTTACAAATAATGAATAGCCAATTAATTTGATATACCTTTTCAGAGATATTAATGACCATGATACTCTTAGTAATTTTAACTTTTCTGAGTTTTGAAGGTTGTATAGTTTACATCTTTAATGGGTGTGTTTGTGAGTACAAGTGAAGATTAATGGAAGAATTGTTGAATTGTAGGATGTTATCAGTTAATTTACTATGGTTGAGGGGTAGTGTGGTTGTGGGAAATTTGCGGAATTACTTCAACTATAAAAGTAGTTTGAGCTTAGCAGTAATTTGAAGTTAAGAAAATGACTAATGTGAACTAAATTATTAGAATATGCAGCTGATATAAATTATACTCAATTAGCATCCAGAAACTCCAAGCATCCAGGTGTTATGTAGCATATTTTATTTTATTTATCACTAGCTAATTTATATAAGTTAAATTCTATTAATTAAGTAGTAAAGATAAGGTATAATGGTGAATTATTAATTTAATTTAGTTTCCAGAGAAACCTGGGAAATTCTATTTGAGCTTTATTACTTAACTAAATTATTGGTGATTCTTGACTTTTTTGCGCCGTAACATAATCAATTTTTAAATTGTATTATATAATTTTATAAATAATTAACTTCAACATTATTAATTTCCTTTTTTCTAGAGCTGAAGGAAATTGCTGATTAGTTTAAGTTTAATTTTATGGTTAAATATATATTTTTAACTTTTTGTTTGTAAATTGCAGTGTGTAAACAATTAATTAACTATCTACATGATAACGGTAACTAATGAAACAAGGCTGTGAATTTAAATCGTAGCTTAGTAATTTAAAATTTTTAGTATCCATATTCGATTTCATAAAATGTTAATTTTTGTAATATGTAATATATTGTGTTTTGCTAATTAGTTTAAAGAATATTTAAAGGTTTCTCTTCCTTAGTTTGGTAAAAAATAATAATATATTCTTCAGAATTTAACATAGTTCCAGAATTAATCATTATTATAGGGATTAAAATTAATCCTGAGTTTCAGAATTAAATGTTAGCTTGAATCAACTATCCAGGATCATTTAATAGTGAATAAGCTGTAGTTTAGAAATTGGGTTGTCCTGTGCTAACTATTTTTAATATATTTTTACTAACTATCGATCGCTTAGGTGTCTGTAACCGGGTCGAGTCTGTTCCAACTATTGGAGTCCGGGAGTTCCTGCTATAATGCTTGGCCATACATCCTAATCAATCAATCAATCAATGAGGAGTACAAATTCATCTGTTCACAATACATTCCGTAGCTCATATATTTTACATTTAACTTCAAACTTGAATATGGGTTGGCTGTATGAGGAGGTATTTATTATCAGACTTTGAGACTTGTTACATACGAGTAGGTGTAAAGAATTATAAATTTTTGTTGTATTATAGTTAGTTAAAAATGAAATACATAAATAAAATAGACAAAAAATTTGATTTAGTATCAGCTTACCACGCAGATATATGGCTTCAAGGAAGTTTGTAACACCCTTCTATGTCGGCGTAATCTTTTCTCTTACTGTTTATTTCAGTTGATTGATTTGCTGATTCAATAAAGGTTTTACTGAAGGGATCACAGGCAAATAATCCATTTTTCCCAGTACCTTGCTCTTCTTTTGACAACATCATGTTAAATACTGAATTAAAATTTTGTTTTTATTTTCTCAAGAGATAATTAAAAAATAAATGATTATAAATAAATTTATTTTCACTACATTACAGAAATATATCAAGGACCATAGATTAAGAGTGAAGATTGTTTTCATCATAATTATAAATAAATTAAAATACAATTCTATTAAAAAAATAAAAAATGCTTTTAATTGCCATCCACCAAGCTCCATATTCAAAAATATGGTTTAATACCATTGTAGGATGGCAAATTATTTTTAAAATTCAAAGAGAGCCCTCAGGAATTAAAAAAAGGCACTTTACAAATATTTACTCTCTTCATATGATTTAATTTTATATTTTTGCCCACCAACACGTTTTACGTAAATATTTCTCGGAAAAATTTACTGCAATTTAAAACAATTTTATTCGAAAGGGGAAATTTGTTTACGCGTCGATTGGCTACCTAAAATTTTTCCGCGGAATATTTACGTAAACTCGCACTGAAGCTTTTTTTTTATTTTTTAATATGCTTTATTACGATTTCGTTAAAACAAAAGTTACAATGCATTTTCCGAGATTCAATACATGAACTTTGCTACGGAATACTTTGTGGTTATTTATGTTATAATACCCTGTTAAAGTAAGCCGAAAGTTTCCAGCCGAAAGTGAAAAGTCGATAATGCAGATTATGTTATTGAGATTCCAGCCGAAAATAAATCAGCCTCTAGAGTGTTATGTTCGGAGATAGATTGGATTGATGTGACTTGTCAATAGCTATTGCAGGAAAAAAATTCAGTTCAAGTTTCCCGTGGGAAATCTCGGAAAATTCGATTTTCCAAAAATTATTAGAAAATTTTTATAAAATCAGCCTCTAGAGTGTTATGTCTGGAGATGGATTCAATTGATGTGATTACTCAATAGCTATCGCAGGAAAATAATTAAGTTCAAGTTTCCCGTGGGAAATCTCGGAAAATTTAACAAAGGTTCCGGCCGAAAGTAAGAAATGGGTGAATAAAATCAGCCTTTAGAGTGTTATATCTGGAGATGGATTCATTTGATGTGATTACTCAATAGCTATTGCAGGGGAAAAATTAAGTTCAAGTTTTCCGTGGAAAATCTTGGAAAATTCGATTTTCCAAAAATTATTAGAAACTTTTCCGAAATCGGAAAAACGAATTTTTCGAGATTTCCCACGGGAAACTTGGACTGATTTTTTTTCCTGCGATAGCTATTGACAAGTCACATCAATGCAATCCATCTCCAGACATTACACTCTAGAGACTGATTTTATTCATCCATTTCTTACTTTAGGCTGGAAATTTTTTTGAATTTTCCGAGATTTTCTACGGGAAACTAGAACTGATTTTTTTTCCCGGGGTAAGCTATTAAGTAATCACATCAACTGAATCCATCTCCAGACATAACACTCTAGAAGCTGATTTTATACAAATTTTCTAATAATTTTTGGAAAATCGAATTTTCCGAGATTTCTTACGGGAAACTTGAACTAAATGTTTTTCCTGCGATAACTATTGACATGTCACATCAATTGAATCCATCTCCAGACATAACACTCTAGAGGCTTTTTTTATTCATCCATTTGTTACTTGCGGCTGGAATTTTTTTTTAATTTTCCGAGAGTTCCCACGGGAAACTTGAACTGAATTTCATTCCTGCGATAGCTATTGACAAGTCACATCAATTTAATTCATCTCCAGACATAACACTCTAGAGGCTGATTTTATTCATCCATTTCTTACTTTCGGCTGGAAACTTTTTTGAATTTTCCGAGATTTCCCACGGGAAACTTATACTGATTTTTTTTCCTGCGATAGCTATTGATAAATTGCATAAATGCAATTCATCTCCAGACATAACACTTTAAAGGCTGATTTTATACAAATTTTCTAATAATTTTTGGAAAATCGAATTTTCCAAAATTTCCCACGGGAAACTTGAACTGAATTTTTTTCCTGCGATAGCTATTAAGTAATCACATCAATTGAATCCATCTCCAGACATAACACTCTAGTGGCTGATTTTATAAAAATTTTCTAATAATTTTTGGAAAATCGAATTTTCCGAGATTTCCCCCGGGAAACTTGAACAAAATTTATTAATTTGACAGCTATTGACAAATCACATAAAAACGATTCAGCTTCAGATATGTACTCTAGAGGCTGATTTTATTCCAATTTTGTATATTCTTCTGATTTTCCGATATTTTCTACGAAGCAAAGTTTTACACGTAAATTTATTTACAAACATTTATATTTATAGATTTCTATGTATCATATTTACTTTCGGCTGATAACTACTAAATTTTTTATTTTCGGCTTGAATGTTATATCGACTGTATGTTATATGCATTATCGACTTTTTCTTTCGGCTGGAAACTTTCGGCTAACTTTACCAGTATTGTTCTTATGACCTCAGCCTTATAAAAAATGGAAGCTTACTATTATACTTGTTGTAATGATGAATTGTGTATCAATTGTAGCAATGGTTATAATGTAAAAAATAATTTTGAGATTTTACTGACTACAAAATTAAGATGATTTTGAAAGGTGACTTTTTGATCCAGGAAGATACCCAGATATTTCACTTGTTTCTCCCAGTTTAACGAGTGACCATTCATGCTTAAATTTGATTGGAAATGTTTAGAAGGGAATCTAATTAGCTTGAGATTTATTAACATTTAGCCTAAGCATTTAGTCTTTAAATTACATATATCGTGTAGTCAGCAAACAGTGCAATTTGCCAATGCTCAAACTGAGATACATTTTTCAGAAAAATACAAAGCAAGACGGGATTAATCACAGAACCTTGTAGAACTCCTGAGTAAGTATGCATTAAACACCAAGTCGAATTCAGAAACTGTACGTCGAATTTTCTATCTTCAAAATAATTTTAATTGAAATAGTTTTTGTACA
Organism: Tipula vernalis; assembly: GCA_958295665.1. Classification (NCBI taxonomy): domain Eukaryota; kingdom Metazoa; phylum Arthropoda; class Insecta; order Diptera; family Tipulidae; genus Tipula; species Tipula vernalis. Next base: position 419,827,902 of record OY282558.1, read on the forward strand.
GAATCAAAAGATTTTTCAAGATCCAGAAGCAACATACCCGTGGACTTATTTGACTGTCTTTCATATTTAACATGTTGAATAATACGATCTACCTGATGTAATGAAGAGGGCTGGTGACGAAAACCAAATTGTTGAGGAATTAACACTCCATTAGTTGATGTGGTCATTGAGCCTGGGTTTTTGACAACGCATTCAAAGATTTTACTTAAACAATCAATCGATAGCTCGATAGCCATTGACATTTGACCGGGGTTTTTCAGGTTTCAGAACCGCTACTACCTTCGCCGTTTTCCCCGAATTGGGCAAATAGGAGAGCTTAAAACAGCTGAAAAATAATTGGGTGATGTAGACAAATCCAGATTCCGGGTGGTGTTTTATGAGAATGTTTGGGATTTTATCTGCACATGTAGCTTTGAATGGGCGGATATATTTAACATCTTAACGAAAGCTCATTAAACGTAGGAGTAAAATTTTAGTAGTGAATAGTCGTGGATGAGTGAAAAGTTTCTGTATTGATAAAACATAGCACAGGCAGATGGTCGAAGTTTATCTCATTTTTTGTTACAACAAAGCCAACGGGGCACGAGGGGCGAGCCAAATAAAAATCTAATCTGCTATTGGACCTATTAGAACGATGGAATGTGTGTGTGTCTGGGAAATATAAGACACAATTTGACCTGGACATTAGGAAATTTTAGAGAATAGGTCCACGACAGGTAAAATCTCCTTCAAGTATATAAGGACAGTTAAATTGGTAAGCTACTAAGACTACTTCTGAAGTTTGAATGGTTTGAATACGGGACATAACAACAACCATTTTTTATTGTTAAATTGGGCGTGAGGATCAGATCTTTTCTATATATTTGAAATCGTGCGATATTAGAAGCATCACCTGGTTTTAAAAAGGTTTCTATGTGATTAGCATAACATCTAAGTCGCATTTGTCATGAAAATGAATAAATTCGTATTTTTTATGGATGACGATATTCGCGTTCCAAATAGAAACTTTTAAAGTATTATTTACAGACATATTCAATGGCAGTCTCTAAAATTACATGAACTTGTTCTGTCGAGCTTTGACACCTCCTGAGACCATTCTTTGGGAATAATACTGAATTAACTGTGTGATTTCCACTGCAATTGCACCATCCAAATGAGTAAGGCTGCAAAATTTACACTTGATTTTCATGTTATAATTTAAAGACGTGTTACCCAACATGAAGCCATTTGATCATTAGGTGAGTCGCTCCGATTTTCTGTGAGGTAAGTCCCATGAGCATACAATGTTACCAATATATTTGTGATTTCTTAAGTGATGGTCAGATCTGCTGTTTGATGCAACCTTGGACAATTTTGTCGGAGTAAACCCCACATCTTTGTTATACTGTTGAGCTTGAAGAAAAATAAAGGTGGTGCATAAATTAAGCCGTTCGAACGTTCGATTCATAGACCAAAAATAACATGACCCTACAAGCTAAGAACTTTGGTTCAAAATTTATAACCGGGATAACAAAGTCTGGTATTGTGGAGGCAGTGCTTTCATGGGCCAAAGTTAAAGCACAAACCGAATTAAATAAGACTAGCGGTAAAAAACATTCTAAATTGCGGAGAATTTCTAAACTGGAGGACACAAATAATTCCGGTACAAAAAATTCACTAAATTATACCTTTATTTTAACTGACGGAGATTCGGCGAAATCTTTAACTGTTTCCGGTTTCGGTATTCTATAACATAAACAAATTCTCGAAAATGCCCAAATCAACAATTTGATCAAAATCCTCGGACTACAGTATAAACAAAAGTATATTACCATGGATGATTTGAAAACTCTCCTTCTCTTGAACTGTTTTATTCGCTACCAGAATTCTGGACGTCATCGAATTCTGCTCAAATATAATGGGAGCAATGACCACGATTTAATCCTGATGGCATTCGTTAAAAAAATGTGTAGACCAGCGGAAAGAATGGCTGACAAAGTTTATGGACGAGTGTAAACCGCATAAAATACTTGGTATACCCGAATGAGATTTATACACCAAAACCAGCAAGGAAGTAATATGGATAATGTACGTTCTATACCCTGTATAGTGAACGTATTAAAACCGGGTCAACGGAAAGATTTATTCACTTGCATTAAAAGTAATGATAAGCGTGAAGTAAAAGTTGCTCAATTAGCTGATTCGGTCGCAAAAAAATCCGCTTATCATCATGGGGAACAATAATCTAGCGCAAAATTATGATTGCAGCAATAATATAAATTTACTTATGCTGAATGGTCAATTTGGTACAAGGCTTCACGTTAGAAAGGACAGCGCTAGCCCACGTTATGAGTCCCTTAACCCGATTTATATTTCATGCACACTACCAATCATAACGATGGCCCTGGTAAATGGATCTGAAGGTATTGAATGACCGAATCATAATCCTCGGGATATAATTTTTAATTTACGCCGGATGATTCAAAAAGAAGATTCAAAACCGTTGCTACCATGGTAGAAAAATTTTAAAGGATCTAAGAAAGTGTTGGAGAAAATCGTTACGTAACGGTTGGTAATATTTCAATTTTGGGTGAGAACAAAATAGAAATCACAGAGTTACCGATCGGAATTTGGACACAAAATTTAAAAGAGAATACCCTAGAACCGTTACTAAATAGCAACGATAAGCAAAAGGCAGTCATAGCGATACGACGGTGCGTTTTCTAATCACGCTATGACCGGATGAGTTCAATAAATTAGAACGCGAAGATTCTGGATTCCATCGTGTATTAAAACTGACCTCATCTTAACTTAAATGCATGCCTTTGACTAAAACAATTGTCTTCGCCGCTGTGAAAATGTTAATGTTATCCTGAAAGAGTTTTTTCACACTTCGTTTGGGGTATTAAGAAAAACGTAAAGATTATCTGCAGGAAATGCTCGAGCCTGAAACATCACTGTTATCGAATCAAGCGAGATTTATCCTCGAAAAGTGTAAAAAAACGCTTACTTATATGATCGATGAATTGATTCATCGCGGCTAAGATCATGATCCGATTATTACGCGAAAGGAAAAAATGAAGATCGAAGATGTGGAGGAAGAACAACCAGAAGAGGAAGAAGAAGGCGGATCCACAAGAAGAAGATGCAAAACCAGTTAACCGTTGTCAAGAAATATAAATATTTTATGGGGCATGTCACTGTAGATCTTGACTGAAGAAAAGAGGGATGTGTTGTTAAAACAGTGCGATAATAAAATCGCGGAACTGAATATGCAAGCAAAAACAGCTGAGAGCATATGGATGGATGACTTGGGCGCGTTCGAAAAAAGTTAAATGAAGTCGAAGAAAAGGAAAGAAATGAAGAGCCGGGAATTACCTCGAAGCTAGCTAAAGCAATGAGTAAAATTAAAACAGAAAAAAATAAAAGAGGGCCCTCGAAAGATGGCACTCCTGTTGGATATAAAGTTACATCCGATTATAAAAACATAGAAAAGCGGCAGCTAGTTCGGCTGGTGCCCGAAAAGTTTAAAAAAAAACTCGAGAGTGGTGGCAAAGCTAAAAGTTTAGAGATGGATGAATTTGATACAATGGTAGATAAAAGCGCTCCAACTGAGGGTAGTGGTGATGCTGACTGAAGCTTTTATAAATTCATCATGTTCCGCGATTACACAAAAAAAAAATTGCAACCCTAGCCCAAATATAATTATTTTAAAGCCCTTTCGCTATTTTACATACGCGATTAATCTATTCACATAAAAAATTTGATAAAAATTAATTTTTTTAAAAATCGTTATAATATAAAATAAAAGCAATTTAATTAACATTGGATTAAAATTCAGTCGACTTAAAAAATAAAATTATCTTCCTTTTTTTACTGAATAGCTGATAAAAAACAAACGAAAATGCTAAATTTTTCTCTTTTTTTACCATAAATAGCTATAGATATACAAAAGAGTTAAATGTTGAAAAATCAGAGTAAAGCTATAACGTATCCTGTACACCAAACGAATATTTATATAAAATAAAGGATTATAAATAAAAAAAAAACACTCGATTCTGGCGCAAGAAAGATAACGGAGTCGTGAAAAATTATTTTTTAATTAATAAAATTAATTTGTTTGGTCAATTAGTGTGTGTTCCGCATGGGTCGACGCCTATGTGCATTTTTTTTTGTCTTGCTAGGTAATATGTAAATTTCATATAAATTCTAATTATTCAGTAATTTGAATTTTTTTACCTACAAACGACTCTGTACACTGTACCTCCTTCACAAAAAAAAAAAAAAAAAAATGATTGTATAAAAACCAAACACAACTTTGTTGTTGTCAGTCGTTCAAGCTTCTGTTTGTTTGTGTTTATTGTGCGCTATAAAATGAATATTAAATTTTTTTAAATCTGTGTCATGTTTTTTTTCTGCGCTGCTTTCGTCGTTGTACACGAGCGCATACAAAAAAGATTTTAGTAATGATTTTCTTTAGATTTTCTCTGCTTTTCTTGTTTTTGTCTAAAATTTTCTTTTTGCTACAAAATTATTGTCGCTAGCGCAAAAAAAAAAACGAAAAAAACAAACTTGATATGATATTTCACTCGACTATACGATTTTGTAGGTTATGTACATACGTATGTACAAATATATAAGAAGTGTATAACAACTGTGTATATGTCGGGGAGATTGAGAATGTGAAGGAAAATAAAACAAAAAAAATACTGTTGATGGCATTTTTAATCAGCAAGATAGTTACAATTACCTACATCTGTATACAAAAGGAAAATTGTTCTGGATTTTACGAATCATTTAGCGAGTGAATGTGAGAAAAGGCAAATAAATGTACATATAAATGTTGAGCTCTGGATTATAGTCGCTTTTTTTAGTTGTGACATTTTATTTAAGCTGTAGGAAGAAACCTTGTCGATATTGATACTCATACACTTATTTAAAGAGATAGGTAGAAAATGGTTAAAATAAATTATATGTGGTACAACAATTTTTGGATCAATATGTAGGCTGAATTACAATTCTATTTGACAAGATGATATGGATGTAGGGTATGTAAAAAAAATCTATTGTCAACGTATAAACCAATTGAAGGGAGTCAGCAATTTCAGTTACCGTTCGAGAAATTGTGTAAAAAAGTTCAGACGGCTTCAGAAAAACGGCTTGATGTTTAAAAAAATTATTAAAGAGTATTAACAAAAAATTAATATAGATACTAACGGCTAACTAAATATAGAATATCTAAGTATAAAGATACAGTTCTTAACAAAATTCATTCTCAATTTTTAATGCAACGTAACATAACCAACTTTAAAAATTATACAAATAATAAACTTTTTGAAAATATTTAATTTAATTTAACTAAATTAATTATTCTGCTTTTCATTTAAATCAACAAATTTTTTAATTTCAACTGAACAAAAATTACAGTTAATTTAGTTTTTAACAAAATTATTTGTGCAATATGACAAAATTAGAAACAAAATAATAAATTTAAAATTAATTTGTTTTCCTAAATCGCGAATATCTTTCACTATAATTTAAATCTCTGCTAGATCGAACAGCAACTAATCATATTTAAACATTTTGAATAATTTCGTAGTAATGACTCTTCTTATGTATGGAAGCAATATTTTTCTGAACAGAAAACTGAGGGTCGACTAAAAGTCAACTAGGAAGTGATAAAAATATCTTACTTGTTATCAAACTAAGGCAAAAATGCACTACTTTCGGCATATCACAGTTCTCCATAGTTCAATGGGCTTGTGCTTATGATGCCGTTCCTTTTCTGTTTCCCACCGTACATTAATTACAACTGTTCAAGGTCAAAGTTCAATTTCCGCTCATTGAATGAGGTAATATCACTAGTTGATGATAAATTAGCTAGTTTTCCAATTGCTCTTCAGCGCAGTAATGCTCCAAATATGAGAAGATTTCCACGACATAATGAAAAATCTTGAATATAATATATGGTCTCGGCCACGGCAAGGGTTCGATTTAAACGTGCCGAGGTTTAAATTATAGTAGAAGATATTCACGCTTTACAGTCACGGGATGCTAAAACAATCAAGTGAGATAAGTTTCTAGGTAATTTTATCAACAAATTTTTGAACCACAAAACTGACCCAGCGCATCCAAAACATAATTGACGAAATTACTATTTAATTAACCGAAAATAATTTTAAATTTATTTCATTTATTATTTTGTTAAACACAAATAATTTTGTTAAAATCCTAGAATTAAAATAAAAATCATTTTTTTAATTGGAATTTATTGTAAAACCAGAATAATTAAGTTAATTGAATTGAAATAATTATTTTTAATATAATTTTGTATAATTTTTAAAGTTGTTCATGTTATGTTGCTTAAAATACTGAGCTTGTACAAATAATTTTTTTAAGGACTGTAGATATTATAGTTAATCAGCTTTTAGTTTTCTATATTTAATTTTTTTTACTTATCATATTTTTTTTTACTTATCATAATTTTGTATAATTTCGAAAGTTGTTCATGTTACGTTGCTTAAAATACTGAGCTTTCACAAATAATTATGTTAAGGACTGTAATATTATAGTTAATCAGCCTTTTGTTTTCTATATTTAATTTTTTTTACTTATCATATTTTCTTTTACTTATCATAATTTTGTATAATTTTTAAAGTTGTTCATGTTTCGTTGCTTAAAATACTGAGCTTCCACAAACAATTTTGTTAAGGACTGTAGATATTATAGTTAATCAGCCTTTAGTTTTCTATATTTAATTTTTCTTTACTTATCATATTTTATTTTACTTATCATAATTTTGTATAATTTTTAAAGTTGTTCGTGTTACGTTGCTTAAAATACTGAGCTTCTACAAATAATTTTTTTAATGACTGTAGATATTATAGTTAATCAGCCTTTAGTTTTCTATATTTAATTTTTTTTACTTATCATATTTTTTTTTACTTATCATAATTTTGTATACTTTTTAAAGTTGTTCATGTTACGTTGCTTAAAATACTGAGCGTCCACAAATAATTTTGTTAAGGACTCTAGATATTATAGTTAATTAGCCTTTAATTTTTTTATTTTTATTTTTTTTTACTAATCATATTTTTTTTTACTTATCATAATTTTGTATAATTTTTAAAGATGTTCATTTTACGTTGCTTAAAATACTGAGCTTCCAGAAATAATTTTGTTAGGGACTGGAGATATTATAGTTAATCAGCCTTTAGTTTTCCATATTTAATTTTTTTTACTTATCATATTGCAATGTTATTTGTTTGACATTATTAACGAATTTTGACAACTAACCAGATTTTTAATAAATGGTTAAAAAATTTAAAAGTGTACTAATTAAATTTTTTTTTTTTTATAATTTTTTTAAAATTAATTTAAATGTGAAAACAACATTGTCAACATTTCATTTTCTCGTTCTTCCAGCGATACCGATTTTCACAAATATAAATAATTTAATAATCTTGATCACTTTTGAGAAGCTTAGTTCACCAGAACCATTCATATTCATTTTCTAAATCTTTATTCCACCTCTATCCAACGGTACGTCATCTCTCCAGTCTCTTCCAATTTCCATATAACACGGAAGAAATTAAACTAAATGTGACACCATTTTTCCTGACACTGAAGCTGTAGGCATAGCAGTTCTGTGCCGAAAATTATAGTTAATTACAAATTAGCTCCATTTTTAATTTTTATTGAGATTGCAAATTCACAGAGAGAAACATAATTTTAAATTTTAATACTCTCATCAATCGTCCAGTTGACGTTTGTTTCAGCATATTTAAAATTATTCGGAAGTGTAAAATCATAAAAACTGAATGTTCAAAACTTTATTGAAACCGCTAAAGCTTATCGCATTGCTTTTGAACAAGATATGTTTTTTTAATTATCTTATGATTTAAATTTCCACACTTGCAATAAATCGTATTTTCAAAAACAATATTTAAGATTAGTCACGCGTATAAAATTTAACCATTGTAACTTATTTAATAAATTTTGTGAAAACAAATATTTCATAAAATTATCATGGTTGAAACAAAATGGTGTCTGAACTAATACTTCTTTGAACGAAAGAGAATAAAACGAATGTTACACTTGATTATAAGTCCAAAATTTTCGGCGAAGCAGATAAAATATGAATGGAATGGATACTACGAGGGACTAACAAAAGTTTACTTATAGTTGGTGACTCTTAAATCTTTTTTTAAAAACCAAAAATACCAAATCCTTTTCAATTGTTTTATTAGACTTCTTTCAAAATTTTAGAACGATCGGTTAAAATGAAGACGAGAAAACGCAAAATAGCTGAGGATGGATCAGACGAAATTCCACCACTAACGCAAACAGAAATTCGCTATGTGATTTTCTTCGGTTTGCGGCATAAACTATTATTATTATTATTGGGGGGGCCATGCGGGCGATCAGCCACTTCGCACTGCGACCTAAAAGATCTATTGTGCTGGCCTCTGCTTAATTATCCGTCCAGTCAATATTCAGGTTCTTAATGAACCTGGCAATACTGCCTCCCGGTACGTGATACATACTATCTGGGCTTATTGCTCTCCCTCCTAGATGTTTACTACAGCATGTAGTTCCGCTAGAAAGACGGTAGCATTGGAGCTCAAGGACCTCGAGAGGGTTGTCCCACTCCCGTATATTCCTACTCCTGCCCCGTATTCCGTTTGATTTTACTCTTATGAGTTGCTGGGAATTGCAAATCACCTGTAGGTCACCCAGCATTACTACAGGAAGGCTAAATAAAACTGGAGGGTGCCTGGTATCCAGAGTGCGCATATTTTGGGCTGATTAACCTATCAGCCATTCATCTTTCGGCATATGCTGTTCCACATTAGATTAGGGTTTTTGTCAAGGTTTTCTCCTTTAGCGCCGTACTTTAGCCTGTGCCAAATGACCAAAAATGTGCCAAGTGGCCTTAGTTACCAGTGGATGCCACGAGGAGGCAGTACGTACACTTGCGAATTGTGAACAGGTCACCCCTTACACAATTGTACCCATCACGCAGCTGCCTAATGACAAGACCAGAACAGCTCACGTGATGCGCACCCTACTGGAAGGTTGCGGAGCTGGTAGATTAATCTATTTAACTTTGATCCCCCCCTCCAATAGACGCCAATAAACTAAAGCCACTACAAATATTCAATGAATGCTAAATTACCTATGGAACGATTGCACCGTCTCTACAGACTATTTCCAAGTGGTTCCGATGATTCCTGACGGGACATTTTCCTGTAGAGGACGAGCTCCGAGAACGTCTACCAAAATCTTCCACTGATGACGCCACTGTGGTGCTGGTGAAGTCCAAAGTTAACGAATATCCACGATTGACACAAGAAATTATTGCTGATGAATTGGATTTGAATGACATGGCTGTATCGCGTATATTAAGTAATCATCTGCGATACACGAGGAAATCTGCTCGATGGGTTCCACTAATTTTAAATGAGGCCCAAAAAGAGGCTCGAGTGCATTTGCTAAATTTTTCCTAAATAAATTCGAAAATGTGCAGTCTAGCAACTTTAGTAAAATCGTTACTGGTGACGAATCTTGTTTCTATAAGTACGATCCGGAAAGCAAATAGGAGTCCATGGTATGGAGCTCAACGATCAAAAATTGTAGCTGCTATTCCCTTGGAAAAGGGTCAGGCAGTAACTGCAAAATGGTATACCGAAGACTGCTTACCAAAAGTTTTTCAAAAATTTGTTGGAAAACCGGAAGAAAGACGATTTGCGTTGCTACTTTTTACATCATGACAACGCGCCAGCTCACGCTGCTAAATACAACCAGCATCATATTCCCCGGATCTAGCACCTTGTGATGTCTGGTTATTTCCAAAAATTTTAAAAAAATTGAGGGGAAAGGTCTTTAACAGTAATGCGCAGATAATTGATGCGGTTAATGCTGAACCTGATAAGCTTAAAAAGCAAGATTTTGAGAACTGTTTTGAGAAGTGGATCTATAGGCTTAAGAAATGCATTGAAATCTGATTTTAACAAAATTTTTGTTTTTTTTTCTGGTCTACTAAGCGAACTTTTCTTAGTCCCCTCGTATTATGTTTTGTAATCTTTAGAACCAATAATAAACTCACAATACATTGCTCTTAAATTTCACAGGAATTGGAAATTATTGTAATCCGCTAGAGTTACCTCTACCTCGCTAGAGTCGATTATGTATCTCACGTAATACGAGTTACAAGTTTCGAAACATAATCGACATAATCCCGATTTTCAAAAATTATTCGAGATTATTCGAGCTTTACAAATTTTCTTGATTTCCCATAATCGAGTTTAGTTTGGATTGAATTAAACAAAGCTTTGAGTTAGATGAACTTTTCAAAATTTTTGGACTAAACTAGATTTCTGGGTTTGAATAGTGTGTACATAGTTGCTTGGCATTGGATTTAATCAAACATTCGAGATTATTCGACATCCTCAAGTTATTTTTTCAAAAAAGATGCTTATTTCTTTTCAATTGCTTAACATTGAGATGCCTATTTTAAAGATTTGAAGTGATTTTTCTAAATTATTTTTGAATTCAATTTTGTTCGGGAAAATTCAAAATTTTGAGATTATTCGATTTTTTCATGAACGAACTTCTCGAGGTTATTTGTGTTTCTATATTAATCCAAACTTTTAGTTTTAGTTTTTTGAGTTTTTGGGTTTAGGTGGTATTATTCGCATGATGTTGCAGATTATGCGGAATTATTGCAAATTTCCGGATGGCGAATATAAGTTTCTGCGTGTTGTACTTTAATAAAATTTAAACTGTAAGTTGCCTAAATTTGGTGGTTATAATAGAATGTGATAGGTCAAAGATAAAGAACGAGACGAGTAATATTATCGATTAGTTATAGTTCGTTGAAAAAGTTTACTGTGAAATTAAGTAGAATTTCTTTACGCAAATAAAGAACAATGAAAGTGCTTGAGGAATACTTTCTTAAAACTAAAAAAGATTCTTATGGTTGAATAGCCCTATTGATCGGGTTTATGTAGAACATGGACAGCCCAGAGAGCTTGAATGATTTCGAGCACATGATTCGAACAAAAATTAATGAAACATCAAAAGCTCCCTTCTAAACAGAGTTATCTAGAATTTGCCACTACATCGTTAAAAATAGTTTTAAGTTTGGTTCGTAAAGTTATTATCACTTTAAAACAATTTATCTCCTGAAAGGGTTTACACCAAGAAAGCTTATTAAATTTAGTAAACTGGTGTCTTTTTTTAAAAACAAAGTTGTTAGTTATTTTTATACGAAATTTATTTTAAAAAAATCTTTCCTCTTAGTAATAATGATCTTTATGTTTCTTAGAAGAATATGAGTAAACTTAAAAAGCTTCTTAAGCAAATATAAAAATAATCAAATTTAAAAAAACTTTTCACAAAAGAAATCAAATGTAATAAATATTTTGTTTCTAATCAAAACATTAGTCCTTAAAAGATATTTTTCAAGCTTCTACAATTTTAATTAAGCTTTTTTGCTCAACAAATAAGAATATAAAAACAAGGAACAGTAAAAACCTTAGTAATACTTATGTCCAAAAGCCCATTTTTGATGTTTTATTGGTTAGCATTTTCACCTTTAAAAAAACCAGAAACAAGGCTAATAAAAAAGCCTTCTCCTTCTCTATTTTTCTCCCTGTATTTTACTGTTCGAAGCTTTTAAAATATTACTATTGTTTAACATTTTGTTTAGAAATTTACCAAGAAGTTATAAATCTTCAAAAAGCTCATCTATATTTTGGAATACCTTTTATTGATATTTTCAGTACCTCCGCGACACCTAAAATTTTACCCAAACACCGCTTAACCAAAATATTTTAAATTTAGTAAATATAATGCTGCTAAGCTTTTGCAACAAACATGCTAGTTGTTCTCAACTTTTAATAGTAACACAAGTAGATGCGAGTAAAGTATTTCCTAGAACAACCCTAGTTAATAAAACTATGGTTGATTTTGGCTGTGAAAAATTTCATAAATCATTTCTGAGTTCAAATAGCTGCGATCGTGTTTGGGTGTAACTATAGGGATACGCTAAAAGAATCGATACTTTATAGTATCGATACTTTGATTACGATACCAAGTACTTTTGTAACGATATCAAACTGGTACTCGATACTTTGTTACTCGAAACATCGATACTTGCTAATAAGGAATCGTACATACATATTACGAAGTTCCTACAAACTAGCAAAACACAGAAAACATCATTTTTATATTCGTAAATCAATTCTCTTAAATTGAAATTTGTTGATAAATTTTACCCCCAACTTGCTACTAATACGAACACCAAAAAATTTAAATGTTTAAATTTAATGACGATTTCGATTCACCAAGAAGAAGCAATCAGGCTCGATGAAAGATGATCTTTTTGCTGTCAAACTGTTCGATTTGTCAAGAAAAGACAATCCGTCACGCAAAATTGTTGTTGGTTTACGAATCTCGATTTTTTGGGAGATTTATTTGACAGCAAAAAGATCATCTTTGATCGAGCCGGATAAAGAATAATGTGCAGGGAAATCGGGACAAGAACATTTACTCTCCATCGGAGTTGAATAATTTTATGCCGTGCATTCATGGAGTAGTTTCTGTTCATTTTGCATGATAAATGTTTGATTTATCGTTATTCGTAACTGCCAAAATATCTTGTAACAAAAATAAAATAAAATTTATACACACATTGTGTCTTACAAAATATGTTTAAAACTTTTAAAACAAGCTAGAACACATCAAGCCTTAAAAAACATTTTTCGTTCCATCCTGATAGGTAAGTTATACAATATTACTTTTTGTCGATTTTAACGAATCTTTAGCTATTTATTTGAATGTATTTGTTTTGTTTATTTACAGACTATGACGCTTCACTCCACTGCTAAGTAGATAAATAAGCAAGCGGTAGCGGAACTCGCAGTTTAAAACGTTTATTCCCAAGAGACAATGTTACTAATGACAGTAACAAAGAAGCCTCTGCCGTTACAAGTTCTCATTCAACATATGATCGATTTCATGAAATCGATTGATTACCACCACCACCAAAGAAATAAACTCCAACCCGCCCAAACAACTTAAATCAGTTAATAATTGGTGGATCACTAAAAAGGATTACCTGATATTCAGGTAACCAATTTATGATACAACACCACACTAATTTTGTTCCTCCAAGTTATTTTTGATCTAATATTCATTTGTTTATTTTAAAGAGGGATTTATTATATTTTATTTGTCAGCAATGGATTTTGACGCACCTAGTTTTAAAATTCCTTCTGTGTATACTATAAAACGACGACTAGATGGTATGTACGATGTTACATTACTAACGATGGTCACATTGGATTTTATGCTTTGAAAAGTGATATATCGAATGAATTAAAATCTAACCATCTTTCGATGAAACAGCTGAATAACCACCACACATCGGCAAATATTTCAGATCACTTAAACGAATGTTGCGAAAATTTCGGCTTAGAAAAATTAAACATTGCAGCGATAGTGACGGACAGTGGCAGTAACATAGTGCAAACATCTGGCTTGCTTTGCCCATAAAATTAATTTCGTTGTTCAAAATATAACTAACTGAGATGACGTCAAAAATTTAATTCTAAAGGCCGACACATTTAGAACGAGTAACGAGAACGATATCCCCTTTTTTACTAAATTATTTAAGAAAATTATAAAAATAGTTAAAACTGTATGATTTTAATTAATGATACTCGTAGTTAAAATATCGTGCATTTACTAAAAATAAAGTTAAAATTTTAACAGTTTTAATACAAAATTTCAATTTATCGTCGTTAATTTTTAATTTACGACGATAAATTGAATTTTTGTATTAAAACTGTTAAAATTTTAATTTTATTTTTAATAAATGCACGATATTTTAACTATCGCTCATTTTAATCGTACGGTTTTCATTATTTTAATAATTTTCCTACATAATTTGGGATAAAAAAGGAATAACGTTATCGTTACTTATTCGTAATTTGTACCGGCCTTTAAGGCCAGAGATATTGTAAATTTTTTTCAGAACAGCGTAGTTCAAAGTGATTTACTTAGAGCCAAGCAAGATATGAACGAACCATTGAAGTTAATATTGGATGTCGTAACTCGATGGAACTCTACTTATTATATGTTGGAGCACTATGTCAAGCTGCGCACCATAGTTAATGAGACCTTGCTAGAAAATACAAACGGACCAGATATTACAACAACAGCCGAATTTATTCGAGTTCAAAGGCTACCTCGTTCGAATAAGTTAGACGTTCGAATACGTCTAAGGAAACAAATAAAATCATTTTCTCGATCCCCGCTTCAAAAATATTAATTTTAAAGATACTTTAGCTGATGCCCGTGCTATTTCATCCGTCGGAAAAATAATGAACGCCTCTGATATCACATCATCGTCGTCTGAATCAAATGATGAAGGAAATCGGCTAGAACAGCCCTCAACCATAAACGATTTTTGGAGCCGTTACAAAAAAATAGCTCAAAGCCATGAGCAAAGTTTACCCTCACTTATACCGCGTCGCTAAGAAGTACCTGATAATACCCGGTACAAAGCATTTATGTAATAAATTTACATAAATGCCTTGTTGGTCCCTCCCTATTAAAAAGCTTACAATACATTAGAAATCAGCTATGTAAACCGAAAGTGTGCTTAAATTGTACTCGATACTTAAGAGTATCGAAACTTTTATTATGATACAAATATTGGTATCGATACCTCTATTACGATACCAGTAATGAGTAAAGTATCGGTACTTTCGTGTACGTGTAACTAAATTTTAATAGAGAGGCATAATATTATATTAAATTTACATTAAAAGTGGAATGGCCAAATTGGACTCCAAACACCTAATTTTACGAGGTGGACATCAATCCCACTATGTGTTTCTATTAGTCCTATCACTCTCCACCACTCATGAATTTATTCAGAATTTTTGAGTTTTAGTAGATAATAATAGGTTTCGGACCATTTTTGGCCATTCCAGAAGAACGAAAAAATGTGAAAAAATTCATGAGTACTCTTAAGTGATATGAATAATAGAGCACTTAGTGGGATCGATGACCATCTAGCAAAATCTGGAGTTTATTCAGTCAAAGTCATAAGTGTTTTCCGTTAAATTACTAAAATCAAGTTATAAGTAAATCACAGTTTTAGCGCTAGTTTAGGTCATTCCAGAAAAACGATAAAAATTTTAAATTGAAATTTGCTCAGTGACGTAAATTAATCGAAGGATAATTTTGCCAATAAAACGAGTTAATTGCAGTTGAATCAATCTGGTGAATTTATATTAAGTCTGCATTACAGAATAAAAATGATTCCAACCGCAAAATAATTATCATGAAGCATACATTTCCAATTATAGAAAAATGATGCAATTACTCAGTTGTTATATGCAGTTTTAACATTAAAGGCAACATGAAATAATTGCCAATTCATATTTACTATGCAATAAAATAATGGAAAATCTATCAAATTATTAAACTTTTTGCCGAGATTTTCTCCATTGTGTATACATACATACAAACATACATACATATAAAAAAACAGCAATTTATTATCTGGAACATCAGCATGTAAAAAAAAAAATTAAACTTCGAGGATCAGGTGGATTTACCATGCATTAAATTAATTTTTTTTTATTATTTTCATTCCTCCTTTTTTTATATTGGTATTGATACGCTATTGGCAGCCATTTAATGTTTCATTTTTATTAAATTTTTGTTCGAAGATATTCTATCTGAAATTGTTCCCTAAATATTTGTTGTTGTTGTATGTAGTTTTGATGTATACAAAGATATATGATTAATTTCTTATATGATAATCGAGATTAAGGATGGAATTAAATAAATATTTGTAATCTGTATAAAAGGAAATGTAGTGCACAAAAAAAAAAAAAGGTTTTGTTTTGCCATAAAGCTTTTCATTGATATGGATATGCTCGGCCTGAATATATTCGTATATTGCAAAACATTTTGTCCTTTTTTTATATATAATTTATGGTACCCAATACGGTATTACAGTAATTTTTGTATTAAAGTTTGATCCTTTATATTATTTTACTGTGCTTTTGTTGTTGATTTTTTGTCCTCTGCTGTACTGCGAGCATACATATTTATTATATACATATCATATAATATTCAAAGTTTTTTTTTCCATTTTTAATGTCGCCTCCCGATGAAATTTATAAAAAATAATAATAACTTGTATTCATATCCTTAAGCTTATAGGGTTTAAACAAATTTCCGTTTTCTCTTCTTATCCAAGAACATGTTAGGATTGAGGTTTATAAATTTGTGTAGTTTATGGTATGACAAACAAAAAAAAAAAAAAAAAAAAAATAACTACACGAAGACTTGTACCTGAAAAATTACAACTATTTTATGAACTAACATACAAAATTATTAATTACTAATTATAAAATCAATTTCAACGCCATCGCAACTGGCAAAAAAAAAAATATTTTAGGCAATGAGAAATTTACTAATTTAAAGGTTTTGCGCTAAAATAATATATTTTTTGCGGTTAAAAAGCTTTTCTAGCGTATAGTTTTCACATATTGCTAGGTGGTAATTAATTATATCACGCAAAACCGCGGGAATTAATTATATTTGTTTAAGTAACACATTATATAGTTTAATTACACAGACAAATAGATTATACCGATAAGCTTTCACTATTAATTATACCTAAAGTACAAGAAAAAAAAAAGTTAATGAGTTAATCTTTTATTATTTTCATGTTATATTTCACGCTAGAAAGCTTTAAAACTCTTGTGACAACATTGTGTTGTTCCACCTGTGATACACACAACAGGGAAAACAATAAACAAATAAATAACAACTACATCTAAATTTGTTTTACAAAAAAAAAAAAAAATTGTTACAAAACTTTTGCCATAGTAAAAACGAAAAAGCTTTGGCAATTCGCTTGGGCGGTAGATTCAACATTAAATTTTTACTTTAGTTCGTAATGTACTTTTATTTGTTTTTTCTTTATTTTTTTTATTAATAAATTTTCGTTTTATTATTTGTTATATTTTTATATTTCTTAACATAACTGGAAAAATAAAAAATTATGAAAAATAACAAAAAAAAATGGGAAAATGTAAATGAAAATTAATTTAAATTTTATTTTTTATTTTTTATTTATTTTAAAATGAAAAATGAACAAGAAAGTGCCAAACTAGAGAGAATTTATTGCAGGGCACCGATGTTTTTGTTTTGCTATTTGACTTTAATCTCGATCGTTTGAATTAGTATAACATTTGGTCTGATAGGATTGAAAATCACTGCAAAACTTTCGTGTAACAAGTTCTTGAGAACAAAGTAGCGACTGTTTACTACGAAGAGACATCAACGGAAGATGTAAAGATAAACATTCACTTAATATTATCAATCGTTTTCAATCAAGATGTATAGATAACTTTTCAATATAAACGTTTTATATTTTTTTTGTGTTTTTAATTGAAAAGCTTGAAGTTTAAATACATTATTATTACTATGGGTTCCGGTGGCGAACAATAAAAAGTAATACCACTAAAAAAGCTTCTAAAAAATTACGAAGCATCATTATGGTTCTATACTCTAGAAGGCCCTGCTTTAATCCATGTTAAAAGTAAATTAACTACGGGGTGTGACGTAATCAGGGTAATCACTTGGCCAATATTCACAGTTAAAATTATATACCCACTAATGGTTGATCTACATTCAGGGGCAGCATACAAAAAAAATTTTAAATAGCCAATAAGTAACTTGTTCAAGACCACGCCTACTTTTTCTCGACCAGGAGAACCAAATATGATGGTATTGTTGTTGTTGTAGTTGTAGAATTTTGCTTCAATTTTGCTCAAAATTTCATTTTTTCCAGAGAGGAAATCATCGTACATCTTTTCTCTTTTAAAAAAGAGCAAAAGATAATTTGCAACAACAACAAATCCAAATAATACTATGATAATTAATTGTCATATGATATTTGAACACTTGTTAGATATGCCCAATTTTTTCAAAATTGTTAAACCCAAATGACGTTAAGTTTCGATTAATAATTTCTCTGTCAGTTCTTAAAATTAAATCACAACTTTTGTGACAATATTTTTCCTGAATACCTCTGACAAGTTTTTAAAATCAGATATCATTTCTTGAATATTATGTTTTGACTCTCTGCCAAAATTGTACTATGACAACAACAACAATAACTTCATAATTCCTTTGCCAGTTTTTTTTGGCCGTCTGTAAATTTTTTTTTTTTTTGAAGTCAAAAAGTAGGTGTGGCCTGTAGCAAGTTCTTTATTAGTTCTCCTGGTCGGAAAAAAAGGAAGCACGGTGTCCGGGTCTTTTGCAAATTTATTTCATTTGTATGTATCCCAAAAAATCGTGCTGCAGGCGTTATATTGCTTCGGTCAAACATTAAGGTAAGCATATTTACCCTGCATGTTGGCAATAAATGACTTCTGTCAGTCTGTCAGTCTGTCAGTCTGTCAGTCTGTCAGTCTGTCAGTCTGTCAGCCTGTCAGTCTGTCAGTCTGTCAGTCTGTCAGTCTGTCAGTTTGTCAGTCTGTCAGTCTGTCAGTCTGTCAGTCTGTCAGTCTGTCAGTCTGTCAGTCTGTCAGTCTGTCAGTCTGTCAGTCTGTCAGTCTGTCAGTCTGTCAGTCTGTCAGTCTGTCAGTCTGTCAGTCTGTCAGTCTGTCAGTCTGTCAGTCTGTCAGTCTGTCAGTCTGTCAGTCTGTCAGTCTGTCAGTCTGTCAGTCTGTCAGTCTGTCAGTCTGTCAGTCTGTCAGTCTGTCAGTCTGTCAGTCTGTCAGTCTGTCAGTCTGTCAGTCTGTCAGTCTGTCAGTCTGCCAGTCTGTCAGTCTGTCAGTCGGTCAGTCTATCAGTCTGTCATTCTATCAGTCTGTCAGTCTATCACTCTGTCAGTCTGTCAGTCTGTGTCCTCTTTACAGCCCAGATGGTTTAACCAATCGAACTGAAACTTCAGATTTAAGCATTTTGATAAATTGGTAGGTCCCAGTGAATGTTACTCCAAATCGGCTAACAGGAAGTGGCCACTCCCTTGGTCCAGAAAATTTATTTTGCAAATATCTTAAAAAGTATAAGGTTTTCAAAAAACTACTTAATATAAAATGTTTCCAAAAATTAAAAACAAATAAAAATAAAAATATTAATTTTTTAAATAAAACCGTTTCTGATATATCAAATCTATATATAGAGCTAGTCGATTCTGATTCTAATGTTCCGCAAAATGTGGATATGCTATTGGGCGCAGACTTAATGTTTACACGATTGCTGACACATTCAATGTTATAGAGATGCTACATAGACGGCAATTTTGAAGCTAAAATAACCACAGAAGTGATCTAATCCACACGTAATATCGCGATTATTTATTGAAAAAAACAACTTTAAGTTGGTTGGACAATTACAAGGCAAAAGATGAAACCCTGATCAAATGTATTTCGCAAAAATACTTATACTTTTATATAAAAGTAAACCACATCCCATAGTCACCAAAGCAACTATTACGTATTTTCATCTAAAAACCGCTACCCACGATACGGCTTCAGCTTTTTTTTTTACCAAAGAATTTGAGGATCGTTTATATTTAAGGAATGATCGTAATAGGTAACATAAACTAAAAATGTTTTTTTCAAACAACTCAACTAGTCTAAATGCAAAAAAAGTTGTGGCACCACTGCATTATACTTCCTTATGTACTATTAACTTACTACACCAAATTTTGGATGTAAAAATAATAATTTACACCTTTTTTTGTTTCATTGACATACTCATTTGGCAAATACGTCATAGAGCTGGAATCTGACCTTGATATGATCCATCGCTCTGTCTGGAAAAAACACCAATCACTAATTTAACTAAAAAAGTGGCTGCAACGTCTTAATCGATAAAAAACTGTAGTATGCTGGAATTTCGCTGACAATATGGGACGAAAGAATTGCTGGCGCATCTAACGTTGCAGACCGATGCTTGATCGAACATACGCAGAGACTCCATAACAAAATATGTCATCAATACAATATACCCAAATCCTTTTTCTAGGATCTCTTTTTATCTTACAGTTGCTTTTCCAGAAAGTCGGTGTTAAAAGATGTCGAGATTTATAAATTTATTGTACTTATTACTGACAATGGAACGAACAATAAAGCGTCCCGAAAAATGGTTAACAAAAGTTATCCCTATATTACCGAGTATGGGTGCTTCTGCCATGGACTTAACTTTCTCATTGACGATATCTTCAAGATTCAGTCTATCAACAGTTTGAAATTTTCAGACAGTCGTACGGATGGTTTCGGAAATAAAAAAACTGGCACATTTTTCATGCTGCATTCAATCTACATTAATGATACATCAGGTATGCCCTGAAGGCGCTGGCAATCGAAGACGAAGTAAACAACACACTGTGTGTGTACTACCTCCGATTGATAAATGGCCATCTTCTTTTGAGAGTTTGCTGTTTTGTCTAAAGTGGTGTACTGTTTTGTTAATATAAAACAAATTTTTGAACAAAATAAATGCGCCAATTACGAAGAACTTATAAATACTCTCAAATTTTCTTGAACCAGCTAGTCGAGGAAAGAGTCTTTCGGAATGATAGAAACTTGAAGCGACTGAATTTATTTTTGATGTCGCAAAATTTCACCCAAATTATAAGGACAAAAATTAGAAGGGCAACAAAATATATGAGTCTTTGGGGCATTACAATGTTCATAGTGAACTTTTTTCACGATAATTTGTGGTTACAAGTGAGCAGCTCTCTGATGAAATTTGGTCGGCGGGAGTGTGTTATTCTTCAGCTTTAAGTATTTGGCCTGCATCGCGAGCTGCAATAGAAAGCACATTCAGTACCTATGTTTTTATACAGGTAGCTCAACACGTAATTCATTGACTGTTGATCGTGCAGGAAAACTAACGTACATTTTGCACAACCTAAACCTGTCGAGGTCGAACGTAGGAAGTATGGATAATGAAGATGAAGTATTTGCCTGCTGAATCAAATACAAATAATTCTTAATGGATGAAGCTGCATAATCATATTCCTTTGAAAAAGAGGATGCATTGAAGGAAAGTAAGAATAATTCGGTTATTGATGATGTTGAGGCTGAGGATGATAAATGCGTCGATAGGGATGGACCATACATTGATTAAAGAGTTTAAGTGATCATAAACTCATATTTATGAAAAATTTATTATTTACTATAGGCATTGAAGACGACCTTGCCTTCCTTCGATGTTTACCGATGAACACCACATCAAAATAGTCAAGGATTTGATGCTCAAAAATTACCGATTGACACTTAGAGATCTTGTTGACATGCGCCGTCTCACACTGCACTGGTTCTACGTGACTATTTGGCCAAAAATTATATCCATATTGTTTCGCAACTTCGCCTGATTTAGATCCGCTTGACTTCTGGGTTCTGGCTATTACTGAAACTCAAGAAACCGCTGAAACGACTGAACAGATTCAAGCGGAATTGAAGAAGGTTATGAAGGCTATTCCGGAAATAAACCTTAACAACTCTTTCGAAGACTGGAAAAAAAGTTGGCATAAGTGTATTCTATCCGAAGGAGATTACTTTGAAGGGGATGAAGTATATTTTATGGAATAATAAGCCGTTTGCGTTTTATTTAAAAATCTTACTACTTTTGTCCAGATGAAAAAATATTACTAGTTTTCTTTGGTACAAATTGGAATTAAAATATTGATTAAAAAGTCTGTTACCTATTTTACCCGTGTTACCGGTGATATTACCGGTAACATTACCAAATTTAAATATATCGGAAATTTTACAACACTAAGTGTACCCACCCGTCTTAATGTCTTAAAATTAAATCCAAAAATAAATCATTTGGCGGCAAAAGAGTTTTATTATGTGGTGATTTCCGGCATACATTGGTACGAATACCCTTGAAATAAAATTGAGTAACATGCAAATTTTTACAATTTGGTCCAATATGATTGAAGTACCACAAAATTTTATGGACACAGACTAAATCGTTAATGACAATTACGGTAACATAGACGAAATAAGTCCTTCAGGTATATGTCGCGGAGCGGAGCGAGGGCGGGTTCGCTAATTTTCTAATTTTAAGTTGCTTCTTGGCACCGAAGCTATTCCAAATATCAACGTTATTGAATGTTTTATTGTTTTTTTTTGGATTATTCTATGTATAAAGGATTCCACGTTTACTCGAGTTTTTCTTGAATATTCGAAATTATTGTAATTATAGCGGGTGTTCTAAAATGCAAAAATTTCCAAGAATTTGGTAGTATCAATTTTCAAGGTTTTGAGCTTTCCAAGATTGGCGTAGCCAGATAAAATTGGTGAGGGTTGGGATGCTCATTTAGATGAGATTTTGACGATAATATTTGGGGCTTAATTTAGAAATATGGATTTGCATGGTATCATGATTTTGCGAATTTTTCTAGATTACTTTTAAAGTGTATTCAGGTTTCTTTAAAACGATTAATCGATTAATTAAAATTCTGATCAACTATAGCATGCATTTCATTTTATTTGCAATTTTTTTACGCCCCCATTGAGCGATGAAAACAGTAAAGTTGTTATTGTGTGAAAAATGTAAAATTTTATTTAGAAGATATAAAAAGTGATTTACTCAAAAAGTCTAAATATTCCTAAAACAAACAATTTGATCTTAGAAGAACAAATTAGATCAATCTCTCTCTTATAATATTCTCTCTTGCATGCACAATATAAATTGCTTGTCCATCACAAGTAGGAGATCAATAAGCTTTTAATCAAATTTTCAGGAATTTTGTGGTGCGGTTGATGCGGGGCTATTTTACTAAATCGGCTATTCAGAAAAGTACAGAAAGCCAACAAGGCGGAAAATTTAGAATACCCAACGGTATGCGTATAGTGAAGGCTATCACAATTTCCTAGAGAGTTTCGAGCAAGTGGTATTGACAAAATGGGTCCAGATGAATTTGGAAGCAGGAGACTAGAAGTCATATTTATCTAAACAGATTTCGGTTGATAGAGGAAAGGACGGAAAAAATCTGTGCATAATAGAAGAGTTGGCGAAATTAATCAATAAAAATAATTTTTCTTAATAGTTAGACGTTGAACGTTTTGAGAAAATTGTTTCATACTGATAAGACTTACCAGGATTACCATTTTTATTACTTTCTTTTACTCTAGTAAAATAATGTATAGTAATCATGAAAATTTTGGAACTTGAGATTTCTAGAGATTTATCTGTTTTGAGGTCCCATGAACAAGAAAAAGTGGGTTTCGAAATGTTGTCTGTCTGTCAGTCTGTCAGCCTGTGTCCTCTGTACAGCCCAGATAGTATAACCAATCGCACTGAAACTTCAGATTTAAGCTTTTTTGATAAATTGGGAGGGCCCAGTGAATTTTACTCCAAATCGGCTAACCGATAGTGGCCACTCCCTTGGTCAAGAAAATTTATTTTGTAAATATCTTAAAAAGTATAAGGTTTACAAAAAACCGCTTAATACAAAATGTTTCCAAAAATTAAAAACAAATAAAAATAAAAAATAAAAAATTTCTCAAAATTCTCTGTCCGTAAAAGAAAGTCGTGTGTTGGCAACACCTCCATTTGAAGGTATAGTGAAAACACCTTACTAAAGCTCGGTGATCGTTTTGAGCACGTAATTTTACAGTGTCCGGTGAGCATATTAAGGATACAGAGATCTCGCCTTAAAATGGTAAAAAGTGTAAGCTTTCAAGTTCAAAAAGTTCACCATAATAATTTCAATTATTTTGTTAGCCCCAATAAACTGTTACTTTAAATGTGCTCGTTTTCATCAATCTTACTTTCGTCGCCCATTTTTTTTTTTTATATAAAGCCGACAATCAAACAGCATAAAACCAAATCTCGCCTAAAACCTTTTATGTGGAAATGTGTTAAATGTTAATTTTGTTTGTGACATTTTATGTGTTCCTTTAAAAATAAAAGAAATTATTTGTTAAACAGAAAGCCTAACCGGTTACCCTATGACTGAGGCAAAACAATATATTCCCAAAGATAAACATCCATAAAATCTGGCTTTTGAAACTTTTTATTACAAAATTCATTCTTATTATAATATATTCTTAATAATAAAGCTTTCCGAAAAAATTTGCTTTTCTTCCAAAAAATGGATTTTCCGTTTTCTGGAAAACAAAAAAATTAAGAAATATCTTTTGAGATTTGGATTGTTTTTTAGTGTATGCATATCCTTGAGCATTTTGTAATAAGGAAAAAATTTTGTTTTTATTAGACAAAAAACAATTCGAGTGGAAGTAAAGTTTCATGCTTGAGGTTGTTAAGTCCTAATGAATAGCAGTAAAAAATAAGAGACCTCTTCAAAATCATGACCCAGGAGATTCGAGAAAACTAATTAAACTATTATTAAAAATGTAGTCCGTTTCAAACACTAATCATAGATACACATATTCAAACATAATTACTTTTAAAATTTTATGAAACCAAAAAACTATTAACCACATAATTATCACAACTTTTTTACCATTTGTTTTCATAAAAAGCTTCACGCACTCAAAATACACAACACATTAATAAAAAATAAAAAATTAAAAAACTTAGTTAATTTAAAAACTAATAATAAATCCGCAAATAAAACTACACATTTTACAGTAAATATATGCATTTATTAAAACAACAACGATTCTATGATTCCCATAGTATTACTGTTACAATTTTGTTTTTGCAACTACTGTTACTGGCAAGCTCATGCAAATAAAATAAAGCTTAATATAAAAAACTATTTTATTTGTATTTTGAATACGTATATGTACATAACAGAATATGTGTACATAAAGTTGAATAGAATAAATAGAAATAAGCTTTAAGCTTTTTCCTATAAAATATGAATGTATACAAACAAATACACATACAGAGAAAGAAATATGATAAATTATTATTTGAATTCAATTTTGTATTTAGATTACATATTTGCATATTTTCTGCAAAATGGGAAATAAAAATAAAAATTTGCTGAACGATGATGATGATGGGTAAATTAAAAAAAAAAAAAAAAGTTGTATTTCCCCCGATTTCTGCAGATATATATTACATAGGTATGTACATTTATAATATATATATGGATGTATTATGTATGTGCACTTGAAAAATATTTTGTAAGCGCGCATATGGTGGGTTTCTATAGGTACATAATATATTACGATCCTTTGTACACTTAAAACCGGAAATCTGCTTTTCACAATGGGGAGAAAAAATTTCGCCACAGGTATGTTATCGATTTTCATTTTTCTTTTATTTGGTTTGTTTGTTTATTTCGTTCATTCTGAATATATTTAGGTTTATAATGCGAGATGATTACAATGGAACATGATGATGTGACAAAATTTTTGAATTATATATTTTCCAGATATTTGTAGGTGTAATGGAAATCATACATACTTGAGTTTTAAATCGTTAATACAAAATTGTTTAGAAAAAAATTTGTTTAGGTAACAATATTTCCTGTAAAACTTACAAAATTATTGCAACAACGATTTATAATAATAATGGCTTTACCTTATAATGTGTACACTAATGCTATGACTTAACGCTATAATTATTTGTAGCATCATACTAAATTGGTGTACGTCGTCTGAAGCTTTCATTAAAATTTGTAGCAAAATATACTCCTAAAATGTATAAACTTTGCGTGAAAAGCTTTTTCCAATTTAATGGCAACAATTAATTTAAAAGTTTCAAAATTTGAGCACTTTTGTATTCAAACCTGGTGAACTTATAAACGCACATGCACTTTACTGTTTTTTTTTTTTTTTTAATTTAATTGTGCTTGAATTGCATTCGCTACCTCTCAATTTTAAAATTTCTATTTGCTTTTTGTTTAGAATTAAAATTTTATTATGAAAATTTAAAATTTTTAAATGGAATTTTTGGTTAGAATGTTTTAAAATATTCAGAATATCGAACGACATATTTAATGATTGATTTTATTAGGTAGAGCCAGAGATAGGTAAAACGCTAAAAAATCTGACTTTTTGATAATTTTGTCAAAAACAGACCTAAGACCGTAAATTACGGACGAAAACTGTCCAAAAATTGTCGAAAACTCTGCGTTAGATATTGGAAATAAAAACAGGACACAAAATATTCTTATTGTTTCGTGAGCAAGTTTTTGAACTATACTGGTAAATTACGAAAATGTTTAAATTATTGAAGCAGTTCTAAACGTAAATCAAACTAAAATTCTACATTTTTTGATGTCCAAAACTCGTGTCAAAAAGTGTCGAAAACACAGGTTTTGAAAAAGTGTAACGAACTCGTGTCAAAAAGTGTCGAGAACTGGGTCTTAAATACTACTTTTCGACACTAACCATCTCTGACTAGAACTAAGTGAAAATTTCTGTCTAAAAAAAATTGTATTTAGAAATGTAGCCTGTTGATTCGCCTTGCCTCATCGTGCTATTACCAAATTGGTATTTTTAAACTAGAGTAAGCAATCGTTCTAGTTAAAATTTGACTAAGAAAAATGCAAGATTAAGGTACATAAATGCCAACTTTCCTAAATATTTGACTTTGGAACTGTAATTGCAATATCGGTAAACACAAATACCGCTTCATTAAATTACCATTTCATGTTTCACTTACGTTTTGCTTGTAAAATTATTAAATTTTCACCGGTAATTTAAAATTATTTAAAATTTTGATAAATTCGTTCTTTATGTTTTAAAAAACCGGACAGTAGAAAATTTCAGATATGCTCTAAAAATTTGTAAAAATCCAAAAATTATTGTCGATCTCGAATACTAATCTCCGCTGATGTGAGTGAACCATGGTAATCTGGATTAACTTTAAAAATAATAATTCAACTTATAGATCAAAAACCTCGGTTAAAATGACCACCATGCAAAGAATTGAACGCTAAGATAATTTCTAAACGTTTCGAAAAAATGTCACAAATTTCAAACTAATTATGATAATCCAAATAATTTCGAAATTCGCAAATTCAAAAATGCCGATTACGAAACATCTTAAAAATTCTAAAATCATAGAAACTTAATCTCACGCCATTTGTAAAACTTGAATAACCTAATTTTCTCGAAAATTTTCGGTTAACCTACAAAATACCGAATAATTTCGAAAATTTTAAAAATCTACTTAGTTCAGGATTCAGATTTTAATTCGTTAGTATATAAGATACCGCAACCTAAAGTTACGCGCAAAACATTGCCTAGCAAAATTCGAAAACCTCGGTAAATCTCGAATAATCTCGAAAACTTAGGAAATTGCATTAAAGTCGCATGAGTCCTGGAAAAAGCTCAAACACTCAATGACTCAATAAAATTCGAATGATCTCGAAGAATTTCAATAATCTCAAAAGGTTTAGTTGTTACTGAAATTTCTAAAAGTTTGACATCCTGCAACAATAATCTAGAAAACCATGGAAATTTCGAAAAATTCTGAACAGCCATGGAATTATCGAATTATTTGTGAAAGACTGTAATACTGTAAATAGATTTCCCAAACCTAAACCATTACCAACCCATACGTTAACTTATTTTCAAAAAAAACCTGGTAAATAAATAAAGATATATTTTGGGGGCTTGAGCGTTATTCATATTGATGGCTACTAAACTGAAGGATACGTAGCATTCCTTAACAGTTTTCCGCCACATTCTCTTCCTATTAAATATCCTTTTGTTTGTTGTATTCAGGTTAATATTTACGAAATGGGACATTCTGCCGGAAAATATGTAGTACTCGAAATATTTAATGCCAAATGGCTATGTGCCCTCGGCACCGGAATATTTGATTAATAATTGTTGGTGCCATCCTTCTATTTTAAACTTGACTTGTGTCCTTGCCCCTGGTTCCGTATCCCCGAATTAAATCAAACAAATGAACACAAGTGAGCAGCAATTTAATCCTTTGGCGGAAATGATTTTTTAATGGAAAGTCAACGGTCACTTTTTCCGATTGAATTTAAAGATCCTGCGCCTGCCAAGTTGCAATCCCACCGCCCAGGATCAACCATATGTTTTATTGGCTAATGCTCACCAAGCTTAGATAATTTTTTAAGAAATTCAATACGCCTAAAGATAAGCAAACACTTCCACAAATTATTTTGAAATATGTATTACATGAGTGATTCGTAATTTTCCACAAAGTAGCTGACATTTGGCAAATAAAGTAAGAACACTAAGCAATCATACAAGGGAATGATAATCAACTAGTCGAAAATTCGACAATTTTCTATTAAAAAATAATAGAAACCTTAGAAAATTAGTGCAAAAACTTTATTTTGAACAAATTGAATTTTTGTACAATAAAATAAAATTAAAACAAAACATTTCCTCAAAAATTTTTAAATAAATAGAATCTGCTTTAATCGATTAATCGGTACCAAAAAATTTCGATTAATCATTAATCGAAATTTGGCCAAATCGATTAATCGAGTAAACACTGCTTACAACCAAGGGTTTAAGGAACTGTTAAACAGGCTACATAGTGCCGGACATAGTGCCCCTCGTATAATAGGGAAATCTGGGCCTTAAGCGCAAGCATCCATTTCCGGAAGCAAAATTTCGTTTTCCTAAAAAACCGTTCAAATTATGTTACTTAGTCACACGTCTCCCTTAGCAACTTCCCTAGATAGTAGAGTACTTATAATTAAAATGGTAGTCCAGCCTCGAACTCCGAAGCTTCTACATCGATTTTTATGAAACCTTTTGTGATGGGTTCCACCTGAAAAGTCTTGCTAATGTTTCGTTAATATTTAGTTAAGAGATTATATTCTGTTTCTTGAGGCAAAATAAAATGACAAAATTTGCAATTCGAATAGCAGTTAGTTGTTTCTAATTCAATCTCACTTAATGATTTAATATGGCCGCTGTAACCTTCACTTAAGAACTGTTTCATAATTATGGAAAAAAAACCAAAAGAGATAAAACAACATTTTTGGAGGTCAAGTGTAACTTAGGTAAAAAAAATAATTCAAAATGGCGGATCCAATATAGCCGCTACAAAATATTTAAAAAAATGATTTTTCTTGAATTTTTATATAAAAATATATTCTAAACAGTTTTTTAGGTAACGAATTTAAGGTTAGCAAAGGTAATATTGGATCCGCTATTTGTAATTTAATTCTTTTAACCTCAGGTTCGTAATCAGCGATATCAAAAATACTTTTCTACGTGGTTTTATAAATTTTTTCGAATACTTATGGCAAGATCTTAAGTGAAGGTTGCAAAGACCGCATTGGGTCCGCCATCTTGAGTTGTAAAAACTGCAATTCTTTTAAAGACTTTAATCGTTTAATTTTATAAGGGAGTAAAGAACAATTTTATCAAAAAAGATCATAAACATCGCAATAAATAAAACTTAATTTTTTTGAAATTTAACAGTAAGACATTTTGTTAAATTTAATTATTAGATTGTGTATTATTTAATTGAAAAATGAGCAAAAATAATAGCTAAACACCAACAATGAGGACATTAACGAAAGTTTGTAGTGCTCAAAGAAAATGGTTTATCGTAGCATTAAAATCCTGGTGATTTTACAAAGAGATCCAGAAGAGAACGATCTTGAAAAACAGCGAAACAAGAAGGTAGGATTATTATTAGGAAGCGTAAGTAAAATTCTTTTTTGACCGGCAGGAAAGTAATTGTAGCTGCATCACAAAATTTAAAACAAAGGAAACATTTCGTAGAGCAACACCTGTACAAGCCATTGGAGTTTTATAGAAAAGAACTCTGGAGCGACGAATCGATGTTTAGTTTGTTTTAGTCGAACGACAAAATGTACGTAAAACGCCCGATAAATAAATAATTGGATCAGAGATACACCAGATTAGAACTAATAACCTAGTGGGCGAACAATATCAAAAGCTTACAAATATATTATTATTTATTTGGACATTGTTGTTTACTCTTTCACCCGAGGGGCAATCAATTTATTCATACCATTCATACGAAATTAAAGAGATTTAAAAATTTAATTTCTAGGGGTACCTAGTGTGTAATAGAATAAGTTAAAATTAATCTATCAACTAAGGACACCTAGTGTGTAATAGAATAAGTTAAATTAATAGCTCAATGTCTAACTGTACTAAAACGGATTTTTCCATGATACAAATTGTTCTAAATGTTTCTACGCTATTATAACTAGAAAAATCAAGAGTTTTCTAGAAGTTTGGTCTGTGTATATAAAAAGCCGATCGAGATCGAATTAGAATAGTAGTATTTGGTAAGCGATAGTGTGAAAATTAAAAAGGAATTAAAAAAGAGATTTAAAAAGTGTTTTAGTGCAAATAAAAATTATAAGTGTACAGTAAAATTTGAGAATAATTTATATAAAGTGATTTTGTGAATTTTTATTAATAAACTGTGTTAACCGTAATAAATTTTGTGCGACAAAAATAAATTCGTTGGTGATAAATTAAATTGATTTTGTATTATTCACAATCCAGTGATACGAACCTTAATTGACAAGGCAAAAACGTAATAATACTCCCCGATTCTCAGAGCCGCGTAACGCCATTTTTCATAACTAGAGTCACGTCATACAAAATTGGCTGCCTTTTAGATCGCAATAACTATTAAACGAACTTTTCTAATTTAAAGTAAATTAATGGCAAATCTAATTAGTTAGGGCAGGACCAATCGTTATTTATATTTAACAAAAAAATTTACATATCTTGGTGTTATTATTGTTCGGTAGAAAACAGTCAAAGCACCCTTATAATTAAAGTAGTTGCCATTATTTTACTGCCTGATGGCACATTTTTTTTTAAATATGATGTTGTTTAAAACGATTTTTTTTCTATTTTGTGAGACATAAACACAAGTCGTTTCACTTGGTTCGACTTCGAGAATATCAATTTTGTGTTCAACGTGGCCTGGCTGCTCTATTCACGTCGCCTGAAGTCAAACGACTATGAAATTAATGGTAATGCATTTTTGAACTGAGTACAGGTATTTCGTATTTAGCAACAGCTCAAACTTACCCAAGTTGGTTTGAAAAATATCGGTCGGGTGATTTTTCTTTGGAATCAGACGTCAATAACGAAGTACTACACAGTAAGAAAAGGCCAAATCCTACATTAACTTCGACAGATGTGGGCTTTGATCTCAGAATTCTTAAGATAATTAGTTAAGCATTTGAGCACATTTTAACAAAAATCAGATAATGTACTCCGAGATTGTGATTTTGCCCCGTCTTACATTCAACTGTAAAAATTGTAATTTAGTTCTTATCATATGTCAAATGCTCGTGACTGTTCGGCGTATACCAGATATTATTATAAGCAATTGTTGATATGTATTATGAAATTATATTTTATTGAAGCTAGATACCGGTGACACAAATAACGTGAGTTCCTTCAACATCTTTAAAATCAATGAAGGGAGGAAGTAAATCAAAAACCATTGACTTATGGCCACGCAAATATTTATTGAAACATTTTTGTTATTTAATATGAAATTTACGCCCATTTTTAGAAATTAAATTTGTGTAATCGTTAAAATTAAATTAAGAATCATAATAGTGCATTTTATTGCTATTGCAAAATTTCCGAAAGTGCGGAAACCGGGGATTCCTTTTGCAAAGGTTACATTCAAGAATTATCATATTTACGCTCTGTTGAAACCGGTGAAATAAGGGAAGAACATCATCGCTCATTTGGTTTATACAATTCGTCCCCAGCACACCAGTGCAGCTTTTTTAATTCTAAAATACTCGCTCGTTGGGTTAAAAATTCAAAATTGATTGTTTTTACAGGAGTTAGAAGCAAAAATTTATACTTTTCCAGTCTCAAACTAAAAACTGACTTAAAAATGTATTTTCCTTTTGAACGATCATTCCAATCAAACCAATATTATTGCTGGAATGCAATAATATTTCAATGTCCATGGGTTTGTTGGAACGGGTACATTAAAATGCTACTCTTTAAGAGACCTTTTGAAAACGAGATTGTATCGTTTCAAATTATTTCACAAAGGCTATTTTATAAAATTTTGATGCTATAAGCGAATTGTATTACAAGGTTCCAAATGAAATAAATATGTATTACAGAGTTTTCGGTATAAAAAAAAAATTGAAGCACGCCCTTTATTGTGCTATCCCAATAAACTATACACAAGGTAATTTAGGGTTTGATAATGAGATCAGAAAATTGGAAGTTGGAAAAAGAGGTTATCTGATCAATATTGTGAGTTCTTTTTAAATTTGGTACAATAAATTATTTAGTTTTGATCAACTAATATGTTAAAATGGATTGGACGATTTCAGGCAAGAAGCATTCCTTGCTATATTTCGATACTTCGATTTCGTCTGCCGAAAGCTCTGCAAGTCAATGTTGGTAAAATCTAAGCGTCCACTGTTCTATATAGGTACTAAATTTCCGGTACACCTAGAAAATTTGCATTCTAATGAATATAATTATGGTTTGTAAAATAAGGCGAAAAATTAGTTCTGTTGCCTTATAAAGGCCATACAAATAATTAAGGATTTTTCGATATTTTGTGTCTTTTTGGAAATTCGTTCACAGAATTTGGCATTATTTTCCCGGAAAAGAAAGATCTAATTTTAAACTTAATACGAAATAAAGGCGTAAATTAAACTGTATCGTGAAAATCAGGTATATCGCGAATATCTGTATATTTTTTTATTTTTGTTAAGATCGCACGTTTCAGAAGATGCAAGCCGAAAATCGAGGAACATTTTACTGTTTTCCAAAAGATTGGGTATCTATAATTTTTTTAAAAATGCATGCGAAAATCAAATCCCCAGAAAATTGGCAATTTTTTTTAAACCTCAGAGCAGTGCTTCACAAACTTTTTCATAGCAAGCCTGCCGAAATCTCAAAAATAGAAGCCAATGCTTTAGACATTTTATTATACTTTAGTTTATTTTAATACTATAGATATTCCTCTCGTTTTATCTGTAATCTCAAAAAATCCTCCTGCTTGTGATATTTTACATAAAACCATACACAAGTGTATTGTACAGAAATTGCCCTATTCAATGTAAACACTGATCTAAATACGGATACCTCAGATCATTCTTTGCATTAAATAGGGCAATTTCTCCGCAATAGGGGTAATTACCTCAACGCAAAACGCGAATCAACACAAGAAGTTCAAACGTGGTTTGAAGGTCACCTAGCAACCGCTGTAACGGGACAGGTGAAAAGTCTTCCGACAATTCGATTGGAAAGCAGACAAATGGGAGGCGTATTTTTTTCAATTATCCCAAAAATGTTTGCACATTTTTTGGCAGGGTGCGGATCGGAAATCAAAGCCTGTTGACTCAGCTACCCAATTCATTTGTAATTCAGGGCCAATGGCTCATACCGTATATTCAGTAGAGACAAAAATATCCACAGCACAAGGGACGCCATGACGTAAAGGCCAACGGTTTTCGTTAAAGCTTAAAATAAACAAGACAGCGGTGGAATTGGGGCAACAGTCTCCCTAGTCGGATTGTGTGGGTACCGTCAACTGGGTAGCCCACCTTGTTCCCCAGCTTCGAAAATATTAAAAGTATACGGCGGAATTGAACTGTCCGTGCTCGGGACCATTCGCGTAAATGTTCGTTGGAATGAGGTCGACTTAACGTTACCACTGCTAGTCGTTAATAGTGACACGGGAAATAACATATTGCGTTTCGATTGGTTCGTTGCTTTAAGGTTTCACATTAGACCATCAGTTAAGTAAACATCAGTAGTCCGAAGCGGAGGCTCCCAAGAAGACTTAATATCAGAGGCCGCGACTCTCATTCAAAAGCACACAACTATATTTAAAGATGAACTAGGATTGTGTAATACGTATGTATATTTTAAGCCTCGTCCTATTCCGTTTTCGCAGATGGCCGCGTTAGAAAACGAAATTGGAAGACTAGTTTCGTTGGGAATTATCAAAGAGCTGAATACCAGTCAGTGGGCTGCGCCAATCGTCGTGGGTACGAAGCGAAATGGGACGCTCAGGATTTGTGGTGATTTTAAAGTCACGATTAATCCCCAATTAAATGTCGATCGGTACCCGATTCCCAGAATAGAGGAACTTTTTCATAAACTTCAGGGAGGACAATTTTTTACAAAAATAGGTTTATCGGAGGCATATTTGCAAATTCCATTGGATAACGAAGTCAAGAAACTCGCTGTGATTAACACCCCTTTTGGATTATTCCAATATGAGAGACTACCGTTCGGAGTCTCCAGTGCACTGGGCATTTTCCAAAGATATATGGAACAATTAATTTTAATTATAACCGGACGCGACAATATCGAACACTTACACAACCTTGAAGAGGTGTATAAAACGCTGGAAGGGAATGGGTTACGCTGCAAAAGAGATAAATGTCCAATTCGCTGTCGCTGAAGTCAAATATATGGAGCATGTTATCAATTCAAAAGGCATTCGGCCATCGGGAAGTCGAGTTTAAGTTCGAGTTGGAAGCTTCCATAGAAAAATTAACTACTAAAATCGGTATATACAAAATTTTTCAAAAATTAGCGACTCCATTGAATCGGTTGAGGGCCAAGAATGTTAATTTCGTCTGGACCAATGAACAGGAAAGAACTTTCATTCAACTGAAACAAGCGATTATTAAACATACATAGTTAGTACACTTTAGAGAAGACTGCAATATTATGTTAGCCACGGATGCATCGTCACATGGAATAGGGGCTACAATATCTCAAATACATATATACAGACGGCTCCGAACAGCCTATTGCATTTGCCTCGAAATCAGTAATAGACAGTCAGAAAAACTACAGTCAAAACGAGAAGGAAGCTCTGTTGATAATTTTCGGTGTTAAAAAATTGCATCAGTACCTATATGGTCGGCAGTTTGAACTGGTAACAGACCATAAACCGCTCATGACGATTTTCAGCCCAAATAAACAGTTGCCAGAGATGACAATTCAGCGTTTACAACGATGGGCTATAACGATAATGAGTTACACATATACTATTCGGTATAGACCAACCGATCGCCACGGAAATGCAGATGCTTTGTCGAGACTCCCAATGGGTCCTGATAAAGAATTTTACGGGAAAGAAGAGTCAGGTTTGGAAGTTTAACAAATCTACATGACGTTATAGGACGAATTTCCGGTTAATGCAAAATTAGTGGCTGAACACTCACTGAAACATCGATTTGTTGCCTTATTTCCGTATGAGGTTGTCTTTGAATGTAAATACTAACGATCTTCTGTTACAGACTTATCAACCGCGAGTAGTAGTACCAAAAACTTTACAAGCCAAGTTACTCCAAATGCTACACCAGGATCATTGGGGAATAACTCGCATGAAACAATTGGCCCACCGATTATGTTGGTCGCCACGGATTGATCAACACATTGAAGAAGTCGTTGCTGATTGTATAGTGTGTCAGTCGCAAGCAAGCCATTCGCCGCGAGAGTTTACAAATTGGGCAACTCCAGTTGCTGCCTGGTCTCGAATTCATGTAGACTATGCGGACCACCATTGTGTCCGACAACGGAACACCTTTCGTTTCTCAGGAGTTTTAAAATTTTTGTCACCGCAATTCAATCAATCACTTAATTTCGGCAACTTTTCACCCTGCCTTAAATGGAGAAGCTGAACGAGCCGTGCGTACCTTTAAAACCGCATTAATTAAATACCTGGAGAGTTGCACGAATAATGAAATAGCCGTTTTGGTTTACTTGTCGAAATATCCATCAACACCGGATTGTTCAGGAAAGTCACCCGCTGAATATTTGCATGGTAGGTTGCATAGAACGCTGCAATCAGCTACGCAACCAAGTGAAAGGAGATTCGAAGAAATTGAGACAAACCCGACAAAATTTAAAGTCGGCCAGCTAATATTCGCGCGGCTTTATCGGAAAGAGAAAAATTGGATCGAGGGAACTGTTATTAAACTAGAGGGAAGGCGCATGTATTTGATAGACACAGGCATTGGTACCTTAAGAAGACATTAAAACCAGTTACGAAAACGAGCTGTTATGTCACCTATTGGGAACCGTTTTGGTGATAAGAGTCATCGGTCAAAATGAACACCGTCACCAGGGACAGGTAACTAGAACGGATGTACAGCTTAATCGTTTTCTTGTAGCCCACCTAGCCCGTCCGCGTCTACTCATTCTGCAGGCAATCCGCTATCAGTCTCAGAGGCACCTCAATCGTACGTGCCAATATCACAGGAAGATACCGCAGGAGCTCCGGAACCCCAACAACGCCCAGGCACGGCTATGAAGTCCCCGCCAAGGGAACCATATATGAGTTCAGGAGAAGCAATTCTTTGAGAAACACCGATAGCTGTGAGGCGATCTAAGCGCTCACGTTTTCCACCAGCCAAGTTTAGCCCGTGAGCTATTGACTTAAACTAAGTATGAGGGAATGTATTTCCGTACCGATATCTTATGTTTCTCCACTGTATATTAATTTCCTCTACTGTACCATTAACGTGGCGTTTACCAATTTCATTGTTCAGATTAAAAAAATCGGGAACATTATATGCTTAAATTTGTGCCTGGGAACGGAACTTTACTTTATGCTCTAGAAAATAATTTTTATTTTGCTTTATACGTATTCATAGTAAAGTAGAATATTCGAAAACGGTTAGAAAACTGAGTTACTCCTGGCCCTAGGGGGCCGGGGTTTACAGTTTGGGAACCACAGCGTTAAAATGTGGTGGCTGCCGCTCCAAACCTCCCCGCTTTAACTAGAATTTGTACAATTCTTTCATTTTCAATTTTGCCTTTCATTTCAATTTTTATTTAAGAATATAATTGGATCTCTTTGGCAAGCATGACAGGAGAATACCAAAACTTTTACGGTTAAAACAGAATTTCCCTAAAAATTTAGCTTAAATCTCTTAAACACTAAAGGTGCTACCATCAAAACTATTCAAAATTGGTTATTTTACCATATTTTGAACAATATTAAAACAAAAATATGAGATTTGTGGGATTGCCATTCCTAAAATCTACAGATACATAACCCTATTAAAATTCTTAAAAAACCCACATACAACTTCTTCATGCTTTATTAATTTTTTGTATACAAGTAAAAAATTCCTTTACTGTGAAATATTTTGCTGTACTTACTGGCGGCGAATTCAGCTATAATTTCATTTCTAATGTCTTAGTCAAGTAATTTTTTATTCTCTTAAGAGTGAAGAATGACCTTGCACTCTTACAGTTTGTGCACGCAATACTTAAGAAAATCCGTAAAATCGTTGCGGTGGATGAAATTTGCCAATCAATAATGGTTTAAATTGATTGATCGTATAATATCGCTATTGCTGTAATAATTGGATGGTTGAATTTTTTAAATTAATTTAAATGCCGAATTAACCAAGCCTGAAATCGAACCCAGTATTTTTGGGACTTCGATTTATTGATTTTGAAACATGGTTGTATAAAAAAGCTTTAGTTATATTTACAATAGATTGTCGCCCATGCGAGCCACATGCGGGTTATTTTGATTAAACACAGTTTGCATAATTTATAGGTAATAAATTGAATTAATCGTTAGTTACCGAATGGATCCAATTGTTGCTATATTGTTATTTATTATATAAAATGGTTCCAATTATATAGTAAGCGCACTAAATTCTCGATAGCTCATGTCAAGCAAATTAGCAACTTTGTTAGTCGAATCTAAGTTTTCGCGATCTCAATCATTTTTGCTAATCATTCATTAGCAATTAAAGAAGCATAAAAATTTGATATTGTAGATTGAGTAATATTTCTCAAAAAAGTAACCAAATACGGCTGTAAATCTAATTTTTTAAATATTTTTGGTAAATAACCGATCTAAAATTGAATCACTGCATCGCTCTGACTGAATATGGTGGACTTGCTAGAAGTATCGAGAATGTAATTTCTTATTTTCAGCTTTGCGAATAGCAATTCTCAGGAA
This sequence comes from Tipula vernalis, assembly GCA_958295665.1. Taxonomy (NCBI): domain Eukaryota; kingdom Metazoa; phylum Arthropoda; class Insecta; order Diptera; family Tipulidae; genus Tipula; species Tipula vernalis. Next base: position 419,865,795 of record OY282558.1, read on the forward strand.
TATATAACGGAAGGAATTGCAATACATGATGTAACACAAGGAAAATGGCCCTTAATCCATAAATTAGAACTATAAAAACCAAAAATTTCAGAATTTTCTTAACCCGAAACTTCTGTCTAATTCCGCTTTGCGAAAATTTTGAGTACTGTTACCATATTTCTAGAATAAAGGTTCTAGTAACCTCTACCAGGGTTATTGAGTTTTTCATAGCCGAATTTACAAAATAATTATTTTAGAATTTTTGAATTCTCAAATTAAATTTTGTGAAGTATTGCAATATATATATATATTCTTTTGTTTCCAAAATTCCTATGTACTGAAAAATGTATGGAAGTAAATCAATATTTTGCGAATGAATCGGGCGGCGCGGGAAAAACATAAAACTATATATTGTGATATTGCTGGATTGTTTAGAACAAAAAAATGTATTAAAAATTATAATGAAAATGATCAAAAACAGTGCTCTATATGATTTTCGTGTTGTACCAGCATAACAAAAAATCTCGTTCAAAACCACCCGCTTAGGTGTGCAGGCAGGCGAAATTTTTTTTCATCTCATATTTCAAATACAAAAAATTACTCATAACAATGTACAAAGCCTTACAAAAAATGCGAGTAAACACATTTGGAAATATACATACATATCCATCTAAAAAGTCATGTTTTGTGATTCGTAATTTGGGTTTTACACAAATTTTTATTTTTGATCCAAATCCAACAACATGATTGCTATGTATATGATTTAATATTAAATGAAATTTTGAGATTCATCAGTTTGATGTTATACCAGATACATCATATGTGTACAAGCACAATTATAAATAACATATCTCTATTGCGCCACATGTTGGTCGCACGCATTATCACCCAAATCAAGCGAACGTCGAAATTTTCTCAAAGGAAAGCAATCCGCGTAGAAAATTACTTCAATTATTAAATTACAGAGCTTTCTTTATGCGCATAATTCAAATTTATTACACCACCAATCAATCTTATCACGTCAAAATATAAATAATTATGCGCAAAGATAACGCACAATATTGTATATAATCACCATTAAGATTTTAAATAAAATGAAAAATACATTTTCCAAAAGAAATTATTAATTAACCCTCAATTTGACAGCTACAATTATATATCCGTATATAAATTAGTCATCATATACACACACATATACCACCAAACAATTGTACCATTGAAAAAACTTTTTTTTATTATACAAATCCATCTGAAACTTTTCAATAAACCAATTTAAGCTAATCCATTATATAATATAGCGAGCTTTCACATAATACGTATATGCTAATAAGCACAAAAATTTATCAAAATAAAAAAGAAAAACTCAATTCTTTAATTTGCTTATCACGACTAAAAAAAAAATTCTCCGTCTTTACGTACCATATATACAGTATACCACGAAGAATGTACATTGTTAGAAGAAAAAAAAAAATCTTTTGACAATTTAAAAATATCAGCAACAATTTTTTTTTTGTCCCCAAACAATGGAGGAACCAAGTTTATATTCAAACACAAATACTCCATACGACGGGGGGGGTAAGAGAGGAAAAACTTTTGCACGGAACTAAAGTTTTGAAAAAGTTTTTTTCTTCCATGTCGTAAGATTTAAACTTTTTTTTTTTTTGCTCGATAAAAATTGGAAAACAAACAAATTTCTTCCATCGTATTAAGCAAATTTAGAATTAAGGGTGTAGAGGGGAGGAGGGTAGTAACCATTTGCGGATATGTTCGACTATATATAGGCAAAATACAAGTATTCTGTATATGAATAAATTTTGTGCCGTAGTTAATCGAAAATGGAAATTTATGGATGCGTGCTTATCGCGTTTCTCCCAAGATGGCTATTTATTTTTGTATAATGTATTTAGATAAAATTATTAACTAGCACGATGAAATATAACAACAGCTATTTTGGGCTAAATATGCTTTTAACAAATATTTAAGTTTTAAATAGGAGTAATTCAAATTTTATGTTTCATACTCTTTCCTGGGGGTTTGTCTCTATAATTATTACTTATAGAGAGAAGACATAAACGTGCTTAAAATCAGAAAACTATATATAAGGTTTAGAAGCAAGATACGCGAGTATAGAATATTTGGAAGCAGTATTCAAGTAAAGACTAAGTAAAAACTATTTTTGCGCAAATAGAAGAAATTTACAAACATTTTGTAGATTTATTATATAAAGCCAATAAGCCAGAATAGCTATGTTATTTGGATTTGCTATAAAGAAAGAGGCAACGATAATAGTAATACTTAACATATGGATTAGAATAAAAGCCTGGCATGAATCTATTCAAAGCAGAATTTATAGAGTGCGGAAACATTAGTTTCTGAAATAATCAAAAATCAAATGTTACATAAAATTATTTTCCGTATAGGCCGTTTTGTCAATAGCTCAATCTTTAACTTTAAATTGCTCAATAATTATTACGTGATATGCTAGTTAAGGGTATTGTAAAGTGCGGATGCTACACATATTAGTTGAAATCCGAAAAATTATAAAATTTACAATAGCAGTTTTAGTAGATTTTTAAATTTATAGAGTTGTAAAGTATTGTACATAATTACAAATAATTTAAATTTGCTCAATGCAGCTCATACTAAGTAAAACTAAGCTCAACATTCGCAATATTTATTCCTATTTTCGTGATGTACAAAAACAATGGCTCATTTTCTGCACGCAAAGATAAGCTGCCAGAGCTTGCCAAATTTTTGATTATTTACGGATTTTGGTAGGCAGAATAAAAATAAAAATAATCCAAATGGAGCTTTAAAGCACACCCTTAAAACTAACCTTAATCCCAGAATACAAAAACTTAAACCAAGGGTTTCTAAAAATTTGTGAAAATTTGTTAGAACTGAAATGAAGTATCAAATAGCTCAAAAATGCGGTTTTCTGTATTAGATATATAACTGTATTAGGGTATAACAGTATTGTTGCTCAAAATTTGAAGCAACAATTTCAATTGAACCACCGTGGAAATATTAAACAATTTATAGAATTATGGATTTATTGACCAACTTTTTCAGATGCAAGACATCCAAATAATTTTACTTAACATTTTAAACAATTTTTTATAAGTGCCTCAATATTTTTGTTGCTAATTTTAGTAGATTGGTTTTCTAAGATTCGTTTTGGCGTTTTGGAGAAATACTTGTTATGATCTGAATTTGTTGTTTCATCTCAAAATAGATAAATCTTGGTTTGCTTTTAATTATTTTAACAAGTCAAAGGACTATAGCCTGCTAAATTTATTGTTAATAAAAAAGAAAAATTTGCTCAAATATGTTAGAACCACAACGATTTGTAAAGTAACTTAAAATGATGATTTTTCGCCCCAATTACAAGCTTTGTAATTCTGAAACTTGGCAAAAATTCAGTTTATCTATATTAGAAAAATTGCTCAAATTTTGAAGCAACAATTTCAATTGAACCACCGTGGAAATATTACACAATTTATAGAATTATGGATTAATTGACCAAATTTTTCAGGTGCAGGACATCTAAAAATAATTTTACTCAACATATAACCTAAATTTCTATAAGTGGCTCAATATTTTTGTTGCTAATTTTAGAAGATTGGTTTTCTAAGATTGGTTTTAGAGAAAAACTTGTTATAATCTGAATTTGTTGTTTCCTCTCAAAATAAATAAATCTATCTCTAAGGAGGTTTGTTTTTTATTATTTCACCAAGTCAAAGGACTAGAGCCTGCTAAATTTATAGTTAATAAAAAAAAAAAATTTGCTCAAATATGTTAGAACTACAATGAAATGCAAAGTAACTTTAAATAATGATTTTTCGCCTCAATTAAAAACTTTGTAATTCTGAAACTTGGCAAAAATTCAGTTTTATATATTAGATATTGAAGGGTATAACAGTATTGTTGCTCAAATTTTGAAGCAACAATTTCAATTGAATGACAATGTAAATATTAGACAATTTATAGAAATATGGATTTATTGACCAACTTTTTAAGGTATAGTAGGATGTTCAAAAATAATTTTACTCAACATTTTAACTGAATTTTATAAGTGGCTCAATATTTTTGTTTGCTAATTTTAGAAGATTGGTTTGTAAGATTATCGTTTTAGAGAAAAACTTGTTATGATCTGAATTTGATGTTTCCTCTAAAAATAAATAAAACCATGTCTAAGGAGGTTTGATTTTTGATATTTCACCAAGACAAAGGATTAGAGCCTGCTAACTTTATTGTTAATAACAAAAAAAAATTTGTTCAAATATGTTAGAACTTCAACGAAATGTAAAATAACTTAAAGTAATGATTTTTCGGCTCAATTACAAACTTTGTAATTCTGAAACTTGGCAAAAATTCAGTTTTCTGTATTAGATATTGAAGGGTATAACAGTATTGTTGCTCAAATTTTGAAGCAACAATTTCAATTGAACCACCATGAAAAATAGTAGACAATTTAGAGAATTATGGATTTATTGACCAACTTTTTTATGTGCAGGACATCCAAAAATAATATTACTCAACATTTTAACTGAACTTTTATAAGTAACTAAATATTTTTGTTGCTAATTTTAGAAGATTGGTTTTCCATGATTCATTTTAGAGAAAAACTTGTTATGATCTAAATTTGATGTTTCCTCTCAAAATAAATAAATCTTACTATATATCTAAGGAGGTTTGTTTTTTATTATTTCACAAAGTCAAAGGATTAGAGCCTGCTAAATTTATATTAATTAAAAAAAAAAATTGCTCAAACATGTTAGAACTTTAACGAAATGTAAAGTTACTTAAAATGATGATTTTTTGCCTCAATTACAAACTTTGTAATTCTGAAACTTTGCAAAAATTCAATTTTCTATATTAGATATTGAAGGGTATAACAATATTGTTGCTCAAATTTTGAAGCAACAATTTCAATTGAACCACCGTGGAAATAATAGGCAATTCAAAGAATTGTGGATTTATTGACCAACTTTTTGAGGTGCAGGGCATCCAAAAATAATTTTACTCAACATTTTAACTGAATTTTAATAAGTGGCTCAATATTTTTGTTGCTAATTTTAGAAGATTGGTTTTCCATGATTCGTTTTAGAGAAAAACTTGTTATGATCTAAATTTGATGTTTCCTCTCAAAATAAATAAATTTATGTCTAAGGAGGTTTGTTTTTAATTACATATTTCACCAAGTCAAAGGAATAGAGCCTGCTAAAATTATAGTTAGTAAAAAAAAAATTAGCTCAAATATGTTAGAACTACAACGAAATGTAAAGTAAATTAAAATGATGATTTTCCGCCCCAATTACAAACTTTGTAATTCTGAAGCTTGGCAAAAATTCAGTTTTCTATATTAGGTATTGAAGGGTATAACAGTATTGTTGCTTAAATTTTGAAGCAACAATTTCAATTGACCCACCGTGGAAATATTAGAAAATTTATAGAATTATGGATTTATTGGCCAGCTTTTTCAGGTGCAAGACCTCCAAAAATATATTTAACCCAATATTTTAACTCCATTTTTATAAGTGGCTCAATATTTTTGTTACTAATTTTAGAAGATTGGTTTTCTAAGATTCGTTTTAGAGAAAAACTTGTTATGATCTTAATTTGATGTTTCCTCTCAAAATAAATAAATCTATGTCTAAGGAGGTTTGCTTTTTATTATTTCACCAAGTCAAAGGACTAGAAAAAATACAAATTTATAGTTAATAAAAAAAATGTACAGTAGGCCAACCAATTTCTATTAAAAACAAATTAAATAATAATTAACAACTTAATTATGGAATATAAAGCATAACACAATTATAGAAATATTAGATAAATATAAAAATTCTTTTGTGGGTGAATCTGAAAATTTGCGAATTTTGTTTTGGTTTTGTGACATGGATTTTAGAGGTTTCTGTACCACAGATTGCAAAAATCACAGAGTTTTCCTGGGTTGTGACATAAGCCAATAGTTAGCTTAAGCAGTGTACTTTGATTTAAAATTAGAAAGATTTGATTATGGCAATAAAAAGTCTTTTGTGGATGAATTTGAAAATGGTTGAAATTTTTATTTTTTGATTTATCAATTTAAGAAATTTGCTGATCACAGAGAAAAATCACAGAGTTTTTTCCCAGGTTGTGACTTGGGCCATTGGTTAGCTTAAGGAGGGTACTTTGATCTGAAATTAGTAAGATTTTATTATCACAATTAAAAGTCTTCTGTATGGGTGAAACTGCAAGAGGAAAGGAACAAGAGAAGAGTCAAATGAAAATGGGACAAAATGGACCCCTACTTTTAAGTTGTCATTAAATCTCAAAAAATTATTTTGGAAATTAGAAATTTAAAATTATAGAAATTGTGATAATTTTAAGTTCTTTAATAGAAAATACAAATACAGGGAATACTAAACAAAAAATTAAATAAGCAATACGTAGCTCCCTATCGATAAGAAATTACCCTTAGACCAATTTTGCCGGAGAAACGAGAGTTTTCCTTAAGTTTTTTTGATTTGGTGAATTTTATAATTCGCTAAGTCAATGCGTTCTTGCCTCAGACGTAATGTATGAAGTTGGAATTGTTGACCGCGTGTTGTGTGTTGACCGCGGATTAAAGTACGGGGGGAGGGGATTTTGATATTTCTACTTTTTTCCTTGTAGATATATTTATAAATGATTGGCCTCTTCATTTTTTTCTGATTAACAAGTCGAAAATGTTTTGAATGCCATTATTTTTAATATATTTTGTCTATAAAAAGCCGAAAGAATCTTATTTATTTCTTTTATAGGCTAACTATTGTCCAATTTGGCTGGCTCTCTCTTGTTAATCGAATTTATTTGATTAAAAAAAAAGTTTATTGACTAAGCAACTAAGTGTATCGATAGGAAATTCCTCGTAGGACAACTTTGTTATTTCATATATTTTCCAAAAAGCAAAATAATGCAGCTTTTTGCTAAAAACGGGACCGCGATACCTTTAAAGGGGTGAAAACCCTTTAAAAACTATATCGATAAAAAAAATAAAAAATTGACAACTTTAAACATTCTTCTAGATAAATTATTCCAATTATAGGCAGACAATCTTTGTGCCTTGCTCAATATTAGGGGTTACAAATACAGTTAACACAATAAAGGAAGGGTGGTTTATTACATGCATCCTGTTCGGGACTCCAAAAATGCCACTTTTCACCGATATCGAAACGGCACCCATAACAACGTTCATAGGCACACTTGTGCTTCTGGTAATACTTAAGTACTAAAAATTATATCAACAAGAATGTGAAGAATCCAAAATCGAAAGAAAGACTAAACTGATAAAAAATTCAGAAATTTAATAGTAATTGTAAAAACATTTAACGTACCATCGTCCCTTCTGTGGTCTAATGATGCTAGAGAATTAATTATTGATGGGTCGGCCATCAAACGGCAGAGGTGATTTTGTGTACGATTCAATATAATCAAATAAGTATTAAGTGGCCACCGCAAATGCCGAGATGTGGAATAATACTCACTGCGTGTGGCCGAATATATGCTTTTTGAATAGTTAATGTTTGAGGTAGCTAAGACAACTAGTGGAGTACCGGAGTGAAGTTTTGGGTACAATTTTATGGGGCAAAAAATTTACATGATCGTACATTGTGATGCTTTTAACCTAATAACCTATTTTTAAATACTACACAAATCAAAGATCCGTAAGGCTTTTGCAAAAAAAGGCACTGAGTGAGCCAATCCCTGAGATTCGCGCTATTTGTTATAATAGAGAACCACATTCTTGTTCCATGCGAAATTCATCGATCCCTATAGCTCATATCAAAAATGGCACTGAGCGATTTGAATTTCGCAATGTATACCCTTGACAACCTATATAGTCACTATATCAGCCAATCTCTAAGACTGGTAATATTTGGTATAACAGAGAAAAACGTCATTGAACAATTTTTTGTAAGATCCCTACTGCTCTTATCAAAATGGCACTGAGAGATTTGAATTCCCCAATCTATACCCTATAAAATCTATATAATAACTCCATATTTGAAGCAATCTCTGAGATTCATGCTATTTGCTATAATATAGAACAACGTCCTTGTTCCAAGCGAAATACGTCGTTTTGGTAATTCTCAAAAAGTTGTTGCAAGAGCCCTACGGCTCATTAAAAGACACTAAGTGGTATGATTTGTAGAGAATAGCAAGAAAATTGGAAATTAATGTTAAAATGTTTTTGATGGTCAACTTAATTTTGTCTAAAATCTTAATTTTGCCCAAAAACTTCACAATGTACACTCGCATAAATTTGTATTCAAAAATGTGTCCAAAAACTATACACCGGTTATTTATGTTTAGGACTAGCATAATAACAAGAAATATTTAAAGCTACTCATTAAGTAAATTAAGTAATATTTAGGACTAGCATAATTCAAACATTAATTAAAATAGACAAAAGCAATAAAAGCTCAACAAGCCATGAGACAAAGAACCCGCGGACTCCGAACGCAACAATTTCCAATCGGTCAGATAATTCTTTTCCCAGTATTTAAGTCATTTGCGTTACTTTTCTGTTCTATACGATTCACAAGAGGTAAGCTCTAAGATGTTGTCAATAATTCTTAAAACTTACGACTTTAATTTAAGCGAAATTCAAAATACATAAGAAGATCATCGAATTTCTAAAGAATAACCGATCGCGATAAAAATCTAATTTTTGTGAGATGTCTCAGATTTTTGAAGATTTATCTTCCATATGGTATGCTGTCTCTCCGCCATCTTTTTATCGGTGTTGTGTTTGCAACTCATTTCGATCTTCCTTTTTTGATGGCTTGTATAATTGTCTTGGTGACCTGAAAATTTCTTTGAAATAAAATCAACCCACAAAACCAAAACGTAAAATAGGTTTTACCATCTGGGACTATATATCCTCAATACTTAAACCCCGGTTACTTTTTGGAAATTTAAAAAATTCCGTAAAACAAAATTTCAAGTTAAGTGGCAGACTGCTTTTAAGATTCAATCTAAATCAATTTTGAAGGCAAAACAAAAAAAAATTAAAATTCCTAAAAATTGCGAAACAAATTTCGTTGTTGTCTGCAAACTTTTATTTGTACTAAACAACTAATCCATTTAAAATTATATTTCTGTATGTAGGTATGTGTACTAGCACAATAATAAAAAATCCGGTGTCTGGTGTGACCACCACACTACTTTCTTATACTTACATTATATTTATATGTACATATATACCCACAGACATCATTTAGAAATGAATACAACGCTGTGTTTATGTATTAATGTTTCATAGCATACATATAAAACAACAAAATAAAAAAAAAACAATTTTGTCATTTCAAATGCGTTTTTCTGTGAATATTTTGTTTTCATAGCAAATATGATATTTTTAATAATGCCAATGCATAAATACATTTTACTCAAAATTGGATAAAGATAGAACAAAAATGCAAGAACATTTTTTCTTAAGATTATTGTTTCCTATAACTTTTATTTAAAAACTTTTTCCATATCTCTTTTATTTTCTCCAATAATTCACAATGTTTGATTTTAATGTTAAGTAAACTTCCTCTTCCGGTTGTGCGATTATTCTGGAAATCTAATCAGCTCTTCGCATAGTTAATAAACTTTTAAATATGAAGTTTCATGGTCCTGTCTTTGCTCGTTTTTAAGATAATGAACATTCAGACACACATCCACACATCCACACATCCACACACACAGACGTCATTACGAAAATAGTCACAACGTATTCAGGGGACCCCAAAACATGTATTTCCATCAAAATCTCGCAACCGAAATTTTTCATGATTCCTATACTTCCTTTATACTATGTATAAGAAAGTAAAAATGGGAAAATCGAAAACTTGCAAATTTTCTTTTCGATATAATATACAGTTAGTTACATAACATGTACGTATTTTTCGTTTTATTTTCACACTGTTTCGATTCGATGGAAAAACAAAATAAAATACAATTCGAAAACTTTTAATAAACAAATTTCATTTTAATGTTCTCAATTTTCCCAATTTTCATTTTATTTATAATTTGTTATTCGGTTTTGTATCGTAGAGCTTTTACTGTTTGTAGTTTATACGTTTGCGTTTTTTTTTAGCAAGAATCGTAAATAAGCATTACTGCATTGCCACTTACAGTCTACAATAATATAAACCGTTTAATTATTTTATAAAAACACGTTATCAGATCTCTTTAAAATATTAACGGGAACAAACTTTTCAATAATATGGAAAATCTGCAATCATTTATAAAAACTTAAAAAATGAACCATTACAGAACATTTTACTACTACATAAGCTTTTTACAATTAAAACACAATACTATACTATTTATAGTTCTGTTCTCCCTTATCTAGGTCAATAGTTTATTTTAATTTTCCTGATTTATTCAACTGTGTTGCAGATATTTTTATTGTTTCACAAAAAAAAAAAAAACAGGTGAAGAACGAAAGCAGATTAAAATTAAGTGCTTTTTCACCATTTTTTTTTAGTATTTAATTGGTTTTAAATAAAGTTGGTACTTTTGGGAAATTAATAATTATATCAAACTAGGTTAGGTATTAATGCAGAATTGGAACAATTCCCTGAAGTCCTATGTCTGCTACTTTAATATTTTTGTATTTAAAATCATTACTTATCATCTTACTTTGAGATTCTAGTTACTCAATAAATAAACAAAAAATTAAAATTTTATCAAAGGAAACACTTACATTGCAAATAAATATGTTCTCATAGTACATTTCTGTGTATATATTCATAAGATGGTGCTTACCTGAAAGAATAAAGAAAACAAATTAATTTAAATTATTTAGAAATATAATATTTAAGAACTGTATAAAAGTTTTAGTAATATGCAAATATATACGAGTAACAAAAAATATATATGAGTAAGCTACTTGCACTGCAACTGGCTTTCTGTAAAATAAATATTTTTCCATGTTCTAAAATTCTTTACAAAAATAATTGGAAAATTGCAATAAAAATATTAAAATGATTACGGTAAATTGGTTACTTGCATACAATACACAGGTTTCGATATTTGACGTAAAATTTCAATTAGCTTTTGGGTAAACTTTGAATGAAATAAATGAAACATGATGTTTAGTATTTTTACAGTATTTCAATTTGAATTTTAATTGAAAGAAAGCACAAAAAAATTGAAATTCGTTCAAATAAAGATTTGTTTTATTAAAAATTGCAACTTAACAAGTTGCTATAGGTTATAATAATACATTTTCGAAAAAGCTTATCAAAATTTCAAAAGTGTACGTGTTAAGTTAAAAGTCGAATTCCAACGTTAAGTTTCACTACATTCTGTAGTAAAACTGAATCCACAGACAACACTATAACGTTTTTGAACCACTAATATGCGACAACACTAACAAATATAGTATAAAGAGACGTTTAGATCCTAAGCTTTCTACTATAGGTAAATGCAAATTTTTGTTAAATTCAAACAAATTTTGTATAATTTAGCCTGAACTATTGATAGATTTTGCTGTTTTACTCAGTTCAAAAACACTTTTTAAGATTTTATAAACTAAATCGAAGAAATTTTACGTTATGGAGGCAAGTGGAAAGGTTAAATGTTTACTAGAAGGAAACAAAATCATCAGAAACATCCATTGATTTGGTGTTAGACACACGCATTGATCTTATTTCCATATTTTTTATAAAATTTCTGTTTTCTTGTTAATTATTTCCATGTCAAAATAGAAAACTTCTCAGAGCCGCTAAGCAAGCGATGTTTCATGTTGTTTTTTTGCTGGCTTAATTCATTGTGCTAGAATAGAATCGACGAATGTATTGAAGCGGATTGCAATTTTGGTTCTGGATTTCTTAGATTTTAAAAATTACGATATATGGGCGTTATAATGACAATCCAAAAACGGTAAGTCTTAAATAATTAATTTTTAAAAATGGAAAATTAGACCCAGATTGCTTAATAATGGTTCCTTTGCTAAAATTAATACAAAATAATTATTATAACCGGGTTCATCCGATGCACATCTAACTTACAGTTTCCAAAATGAATTACCTAGTCATTGACCACAGGCCTTTACATAATACCTTTAAATTTGCC